>WNWK01016597.1:0-44492 GCA_009830355.1 Cherax destructor
CCTTTCCTTTTCTTAACATTTCTTAACCCTCCAGTGTCTTGATACACTGAAGATCACAGAATATCATGGTAACATCGATCTACAACCCCCCATTACTTCTTGGACACTCATCCTGCCCAGAAACACAAGGTTAAGGTCAGCTAAATACAATACCAGCTCACTGCATCAGCCATGTTCTCTCCAGGACAAGGAATTGTGGGAAAACAGGAGTGTCTCTAAGCTCCTCCCCCTCAAACAAAAACACATCACTTTGCACATCTCCACATGTACTCTCAATATATCTTATGTTATTACAATGAGACATGCAACTTATAACTATTTCTTATAAAAATGTGTGCATTATTTATATAACCTATTATATTGAGAAAATCAGTTTAATCCAGCTTCTTAAGTTTTAAAGGATGGCCAAGCCTTTTAAACTCCCCCAAGCAGTACTTCTGATTAATTCAATATAATTAGGTATTCATGTTATTTAATTACAACAATACATGCTGGGTTCCAATAGCCCCCATAACAAGTCCATAATACCCCATAACAGTCCTGTTTGGCATTTTCTTCCAAAACAGGCCTGTTTCGTCACAATTAAGCACTTGTTGGGGTTTCAATTTTTCAGCCTCTACATAGCTTTTGAATTCATGCACATATTTTTCAGTCGCACATTTGTCTGAACTGGCTGCCTCACCATGCCTTATCACTGTGTATGCCACTACGCTTCTTAAATCTGTCAAACCAGCCTTTGCTGGCTTTAAATTCGCTCACTTCAGCACTTGTTGCAGGCATTTTCTTAACGAGATCATCATGCAACTGCCTTGCTTTTTCAGATATCACCTGCGTAACACTATCTCCTGCTAATTCTTTCTCGTTGATAAACACCAACAACAAAGTCTCCATATCTTCCAGTATTTGCAATCTGTTTTGTGACCATACTTGCACCTTTCTCAACAACAGCTTCCTTGATTTCATTTCCCTTGGCCACGATGGAAGCAATTGTTGTGTAGGCTTTGCCATACAGCCTGGCCAGCTCAGCGACATGTACTCCACTTTCATATTTTGCTATTATCTCTTTTTTTTCAGTTCAACCATGTTTTTTGACCTTCTTTACCACAGGGCTGGCACTAGGAGCTTTCTTTGGGCCCATGGTGGCTTATTTAGCAGCTGCAAGCTCTAAAAACAATGGAATAATGACAAAATGTATGGTATGAATGCGTGGGTGACCGTCACTCGCTGGTAAACAATGGCACACTGACTCTGAATGGAGTGTTGGGCCATGCGGGCCACGAGTACGCGTCCGGGACGAATTACTAACTCCAAGCGGATCTAAAATCACTGAACCAATATTTTTACGAAAAAATGTTACTAATTCCGAATTTTACAAACTCCGATGACTACGAACTCTGGGGTCCACTGTACTCTAGAATGAATAAAATATGTCATTATGTGACAAGTGGAGGTGGCCATAACCACTCCTGCATTGTTGTGGTATTCACTGCCATCTAGTGATGGCCTTTTGAAGCCATGTATTATAATTATTATTATTATACAGTAGACCGTCATTTAGCACGAGATTATGTTACACGTTATGGGTATTGCACAATTGAAGAATTGCGGCACATTATTATCTAACAAGACGTAAAAATGATATTACACGGTTCGCGGTAGGGGAAAAAGTTTTGAGCGCACGGTAGCCCGCGATGTGTTAAACCATTGAGTCAGTGGGGGTCCTACTGAGGGTGGCTATGAGCCACATGAAGTGTTTAATGCTGACGAGACCAGTGTTTTCTGGAAGAAAATGCCAACAAGAACTTATATCAGTCAGCAAGAGAAAAGTGCACCAGGCTTCAAGACAGCAAAGGATCGCTTCACCTTGCTCCTTTGCGGTAATCCATCAGGTGATTTAAAGTGTAAGCCCAATCCTCGTGCTTAGAGAAAAAGGGAATTTTTTTTTCCTTCCCGCAAACTGTAAGTAAGTTTATTCAGATACACGGGGCCAGGAGCTGAGTCTCGACCCCTGCAACCACAATTAGGTGAGTACAATTACATTGATTATCATACATAGCAGCATGTGTGTAGAGAACCTAGGATAACCCAAAAAAAGTCAGACAGAATCGAAATAAGTCACTGACTTTTTTGGGTTATCCTAGGTTCTCTACACATATGCTGCTATGTATGATAATCTTTGTAACTGTATCTGTGTATACCTGAATAAACTTACTTACAGTTTGCGGGAAGGAAAAACAAACAACCATTCCCTCAAGTGGCCGCCTTGTTGTTGTTCAGCGGGGACACACCCACCCCGACCCCACCATCCCACCATTCGTATTCCATACGCATCAAAAAAAGTCCTCTGCTACAAGCCAGCTGTGTTTGTGAAGAATAAGAGAGTGAATTGTGTTTTGATCTTTAAATTACTATATCTTGTATCTGCCAAGCAATCATGACAACCAGTAGGCATACCAGTGTTGCTCAAAGTGGCAAGAAAAGGTGTAAGCATTTAAGTCTTAGAATTAACGAAGAAAACAAAGATATTAGACAAGACATAACCTGTGGCCGTAATGAAGTGTTACTTTGTACACATAAAAAGATGTAAACATAAGTTTGTGTGACTGGCTGACTGACTTACTGAACGACTTGACTGACTTACTGAACGACTTGACTGACTTACTGAACGACTTGACTGACTTACTGAACGACTTGACTGACTTACTGAACGACTTGACTGACTTACTGACTTGACTGACTGACTGACTTACTGAATGACTTGACTGACATTGACGACTTGACTGACTTACTGACGACTTGACTGACTTACTAACGATGCTGACTGACTTACTGAATGACTTGACTGACTTACTGAATGACTTAAAGTTAGACACTCAGTACAACCATCGACTTCAGTTCCAGAACCTCTACTATCCACCTCAGCCCAGTAGGGCCACAGCATAACTCTCCACTCTACACAATCATCCACAAACACCAGCACCCACAATTTAAGGTAAATACTATTATTTCTGTTACATTTGTAGTCTTAACCCTTTGACTGTCGCAACCCTCAATCCTGAGTGCCATTCTGTTGTCGCAAAATATTCGAAAAAAAAAAAAAATCTTATCAAAATGTTAAGATTTTTTTTCTGATTGTTTTTATCCTAAAAACAGATTTTTACCATCAATACTTACCGAGATATGGAGGTGTAAAGTTGGCAAAAAATGATCTGCGTATGGCAACAGCGGCGACTGCCGCTCACTCGGTAAACATTTGTTTACTTCCATTCGTAGATTTCTTGTTTTTTTCACTATTTTCTTTTTTTACGTAACTTATGTGGTCTGTTAGACCAAGGTAAGGTGCAATGTTTATATATACACTCGTTGTATGCAACACTATACTAGTATAAACATTAGTATCTTTATATTGTTTACAAAACTTGTTTACACAAACAAACAATAAAAAAAATGTTCATTACTATTGTTCTATAATATATATACATATGTACACTCACTGAACACTTTCCTAGAACTCCTGCAGCTTGTGGAACTCTTTGAAACATGGGTATATGCACAGTGGTACTTTACACTCCTCACACATAAAACGAGTGTCTCTGCATTTTGGTGGGCGTTTTGTGGAATGTTTACAGACAAAACACCTCTTCTGAGCATTTTTCTTGAGAGTAGTAGGAGGCAGTAGTATGGGATAGTGATCACCAGGCCTCATACGAGAGGGCATGTGTTGATAATTTCGTGGGCGCTGGTCTATTGCAGGTGTTGTTCCTTGGTACTTGAATATTATTTGTCTGATGACTGACAAACAAAATTCACCATATTTGGGCTTGTTGTTGGTCTTCAACTTGTAAATGTTATAAGCATTCAGCATGGAAATGTCAAGAAGATGGAAAAAGAGTTTTATGTACCACTTATAACTCTTGCGGACACAATCAGCAAATCCAATCTGCATGTCACATTTGTCCACTAAGCGCATATTGAGGTTGTAGTCCATCACAGCTGCAGGCTTTAGAATGGGTTCATTGGTCTCTCTATTCTGCTTGCCAGTGTCTACCATTTCATGTCTGTGAACTGATGTCAACAATGTGACATCACGTTTGTCTTGCCACCGAAATGCCATGCTGTCATTGGCAGCAAACACCTGCACTTCACCTCTACGAGTGCCAGTGTCGAACCTAGGCATATGTTTACGATTTGCATGCACTGTGCCACACACGTCTGTCATGTTCACTCGCAAGAAATCACTGAGTAAAGGGCTTGTGTACCAGTTATCAGTATATAATATATGCCCCTTACCAAGATATGGTTCCATCATTGTTCTAACCACATCACCAGAGATACCCAATAACTTCCTGGTATCTTGCAATGTATTACTGCCAGTGTACACAATTATATCCAAAACCAGACCACTTTTGCAATCACACAGTACAAATAACTTTATACCAAAGCGTTTCCTCTTGCTTGGTATATACTGCTTGAACGACAGTCTGCCTTTGAACAAAATCAAAGACTCATCAATAACAAGCTTCCTGAAGGGATAAAAATACATACAGCACTTTTGTTTCATGTACATGAACACATTCCTGATCTTATATAACCTGTCGTTTCTGTCAGGCCTGGTTTTATCAGAAAAGTGAAGCATACGCAACAGTATCAAAAAACGATTCACTGGTATAATATAACCAAAACCTGGGGTTGAAATCAGGCGTTCTGTCGACCAGTATGTGTTGACAGTGTGCTTATAAACATGTGGCATAAGCATTATTGTGGCAAAGAACAAGTACATCTCTGCCACAGTTGTGTCCTTCCACTGGTGTAACCGTGACCTTGGTGAAAGTATTGTGTTTGCCATGGTGTACTCATAGTATGTGTTGCTTTCCCTGACAATAATCTCCATCAGGGGTTCATCGAAGAATAACTGAAAGCATTCTAGTTCAGTAGCATTGTTCCCAAGTGTACACGATGGCCGTATTCCACTTTGTGCTTCATCAAAGTCATGGGGATTGGGAACAAAATTGTCACCTTGCTGCCAATCCCAGATGCGGTCTGCTGGTGGGTACTGGATATTGACAGGTGGTTGTGGTTGTGCAGGTTGTGGGAGTGTGGGGGTGGTTGAGAGTGGGTGTTGGTGTGCTGAGTTAGCAGCGTGGCCCGCTCCTGGTGCCACATGACTCGTGCCACCACCAACACCACCACTACTACCACCTGCTACCCCACGCACATTACGCATCCCCATTGTCACAATATCATCATCTTCACTATCAATTCGTGGTGTAGGGCCAAGAGATGTACTCCGATATTTACTCCTTTTCCTTGGAATAGCATATGGCACACTACCAGAACGCATGTTGCGTCGTACATACTGCCGCTTCACTGGAGAATACTCTCCCTCACTGTCACCACTAGAACTGCTTTCAATAACTTTGAAATCACTGTCATCATCACTTACACTGCTCACATCAGAGTCATGTACATGGTGAAATAGTTTCCTCTTTCGTCCTGGTACAAGTGAACGTGAATGAGACGGCCCAGCACCAGATGTGGAAGGCTGTGGGTCATCTGGGTTTTCATCACTAATTATGTTATCCTGGGCACTGCTTTCGGTAATACCCTCTTGAAAACCATGGAATTCACATTCACTGGCACTTCCATCACTGTTAGAACTATCACTTGGGAAAAGAAGGCCTCCAATTCGCCGGGGAGTGAGGTACTTCTTACCGCAAGGCATGGTGAAAAATGACTACAAACATGGCACTCCCACAATGCACCACTGGGTCCCCGATTTTTTTCATACTGCGCACACTCACCATGCAGACCCATTCTCTCGCATGTAGGCCTACCAGCTTTCTCCCGCTTCATTTGAAGCCGCTAGAATTTAGGCGTATAGATACGTCCAAAACAGTGGCTCGTAAGACGTATATATACGACCGAAACAGTCAAAGGGTTAAGCAGTAAAAAAAACATAATACATCACGATAATGAACTACAATTACATACAGTGGTACCCCGACTTACGATATTAATCCGTCAGAGAGGGCATATTTTAAGGCGAAACAATCGTTAAACGAATCAATTTTCCCCATAAGAAATAATGGAAATAAATTTAATCCGTCCAAGACTTCCAAAAGTAGTTATATAAAATATTTTTTAGAACTTTTGGACATTAAATAATAAATAATTGAATAAAGAATACATAAATACACATGCAAATATTGTACAATAACATGTCACTTACATTTATTGAAGAGTTGTTGATGTGTGGAGGACGGGAGGAGGGGAGAAGGTGGAGTAGTATGCTAGTGTTTGGAAGGGGAATCCCTTCCATTAACACTGCAGGTGGTAAGTTTTTTTCTGGGGTTACTTCCTTTTTCTTTGAATGCCACTAGGACCAGCTTGAGAGTCACTAGACCTCTTTCTAACAACAAATTTGTCCAGGGAGCTCTGTGTCTGGCGATTCTTTAACATCCCTGAAATGACACACCACTGTGTCATTGTACAGGTTGCCAGCACGGCCTGCAACAGCATGGTTAGGGTGATATTCATCCATAAATGCTTGCACATCACTCCATTTGGCACAGATCCCCCTAATCCTTGAAGAAGGCACATTCTTCCATTTTTGTTCCACCTCCACCTCCTCCTCTGAACCATTGTCCTGACCTCTGCTCTCTTGTTCCAGTTGCTGTTGAAGCTCTTGCAGATCTTCAGTGGTTAGCTCTTCCTTGTGCTCCTCCACCAACTGTTCCACATCCTCACCACTCACCTCTAACCCCAAAGACTTGCCCAATTCCACAATTTCTTCCAAAACAGGCTCAGGCTCAGGCTCAGGGTTCTGAGGCTCAGCCCCAAAACCTTCAAAATCCCTCTCTAGGACACAGTCTGGCCACAATTTTCTCCAGGCAGAGTTCAAAGTCCTGGTAGTCACTCCTCCCAAGCCTTACCTATAAGGTGTACACAATGCAGCATATGGAAATGTTTTTCCAAAATTCTCTTAGGGTTATGTTCATGTCTGTGGTCACATCAAAGCACTTTTGAAACATTGCTTTGGTATAGAGTTTTTTAAAGTTGGAAATGACCTGCTGGTCCATGGGCTGGAGGAGAGGAGTGGTATTAGGGGGCAAGAACTTCACTTTGATGAATTTAAACTCCTCCACAATTTTCTCTACCAAGTTTGGAGGATGACAAGGAGCATTGTCCATTATCAGGAGGCACTTAAGTGGCAAATTATTGTCCAATAGATATTTCTTCACACTGGGGCCAAACACTTCATTGAACCAATCTAAGAAAATGTCCTTTGTGACCCAAGCCTTTTGTTAGACTTCCACATCACACACAAGTTAGACTTGCTGACACCGCATCTGCCAAACACTCGGGATTTTCAAAAGATACACCAGTAAAGGCTTCACTTTGCAATCACCACTGGCATTGGCACAAAGCATCAAAGTTAGCCTGTCTTTCATAGGCTTATGTCCTGGCTGTGCCTTTTCCTCCTGAGTAATGTAGGTCCTGTTGGGCATTTTCTTCCAAAACAGGCCTGTTTCATCACAATTAAACACTTGTTGGGGAGGAATTGTTCAGCCTCTAGGTACTCCTGGAATTCAGGAACATATTTTTCAGCCGCACTTTTGTCAGAACTGGCTGCGTCACCATGCCTCACAACACTATGTATGCCACTTCGATTCTTAAATTTGTAAAACCAGCCTCTGCTGGCTTTAAATTCGCTCACTTCAGCACTCGTTGCAGGCATTTTCTTAAGGAGATCATCATGCAACTGCCTTGCTTTTTCACATATTATTCCCTCCGAAACAGTATCTCCTGCTAACTGTTTCTCGTTGATCCACACCAACAACAACCTTTCCACATTTTCCAGCACTTGTGGTCTGTGTTTTGTGATCACAGATGCACCTTTTGCAACAACAGCTTCCTTGATTTTACTTGAATATTTCTTATCCACAATGGTAGCGATGGTAGAATAGGGTTTACCATACAGCCTGGCCAGCTCACTGATACGCACTCCACTTTCATATTTTTCTATTATCTCCTTCTTCACTTCTATCGTACATATATTTCTGTTCCTCTTTGCCACAGGCTTAGCACTAGGATCTTTCCTTGGACCCATGGTAGCTTATTTAGCAGTTGCAAGCACTAAAAACAGTGGAATAATGACAATATACTGGTATGAATGCGTGGGTGTGGGTGGGTGGTCGCTCTCGCTTGTAAACAATAGCACTGACGCTCCCTGGAGTGCGCGCTCAGCTGGGCGCCAAGCGGACAGGTCCGGTACGAAAGTCGGTAAACGAAGCAAACATCGTAAGTCCCAATCAAATTTCTTATGTTATAAATATCGGTTATCGAAAATAACGTAAGATGATAACATCGTAAGTCGGGGTTCCACTGTATTCACTTTTATTTTTGTAAGATCTGTTGGTCTAAAAAACTTGTTTGGCTTTTTGGGGACTCCCAGGAACGTAACCCTATTTTTCCCATAAGTTCTTTTAACCCTTTGGGGGTCGACAGGCCTTCTCGGAAACCTGTCCCTGAGGTTGACATTTTTTTGGAAAAAATAATAATACAGTGGTACCCCAACTTACGATGGTCCCCAAACTCACCCTTTTATGTAAGATTATTTTTTTAAATGCTTTTGTAAGTGTAATTTTGGGGGTCTAAAAGGACTAGCCTATTTTACATCATTTCTTATGGAGATAAATTCGTTTGGTAATGGCACTTGAACAGCATTCTGGAATGAAAAAATATCGTAAGTCGGGGTACCACTGTAATTTTTTTCTTATGAAATGATAAGAGAATCTTTTTCCGATCATAACATCACCAAAATTATGAAATTTGATCGAAAACTAACGGAATTACGCTTTAGCGAAGTTAGCGGTATCAATGACATTTACGCATCAGCGATTTCGCCCACTTTGAGCCCTATTTTCGGCAAATTTCTATGTTTCAGTCTACTAAAATTATAGCTATTTCGCTAGAACTCCATTTCTTCTATCGATTGAGTACAAGAAACCGCCTATTTATCAATTTCAACTACCCAAAATAGTGGTCAGAAAATGGCAATTTGGCCAATTTCACACAAATTTCAAACGATGCCAATTTCAAAATAGGGTCGAGAATAAACAAGGCAGACATTCCTGGCACTAAAATAACATCTTCTCTGTCCATTAGTCATGTCTCCAGGCCCCTTTACATTACTTTTGCTTTTCATTTTTGAATTTTTATTCTCTCAAAAAATAGATTTACTGTTATGTATACAACTGCATCATTGTAAAAATGGTATAAATAATATCAGAGCACTTGTGCATGAATATTCGCCTCGCCAGTTGATGTGTATTAGACGCATGGTGTGATTTGTTTACTCTTGAACATCGTCAAAAATCGAACATTTTCGCTACTTTGAGCTCAATTTCAAACCAATCAAAATCATCTCTATTTCTGTAATATATCTTCCATTCTATCAAATGAGACCAAGATAACGAGAATACATCAATAAATACCATACGAAAATAGACTGCAAATTCACTGTTTTAAACGAAAAAAACGGACAGAGTTTTTTTCTCTCATTATGCAGTGTGTGGTGCAGGATTTTTTTTATACTGTGCACGCTGACCACATAGACCCATTCTTTCATATGTAGGGCTACCAGCCGTTTCCCACTTAATTTGATGCCGCTAGAATTTACGCGTACTAGTACGGCACCAACCCCTGCTCGTAAAACGTACTAGTACGGCACCGACCCCGAAAGGGTTAATTATCTAACACAAAATTATCTAACGCTACGTTTTCAGGAACGTAACTACCGTGCTAAATGACGATCTACTGTAGTACATTATTATTATACGTATTGTTATATTATATTATTATTGTATTATACAGTGGTACCCCGAGTTTCGTACTGCTCCCAACTCGAACAATTATGTATGTAAGTATTATTGTAAGTGCTTTTTTAAGTGTATTTTTGGGGGTCTGAAACGGACTAATCTAATTTAAATTATTCCTTATGGGAACAAATTCGTTCAGTAATGGCACTCGATCAGTCTTCTGGAATGAATAAAGTACGAAACTCTAGGTACAACTGTATTATACAGTGCACCCCCAAGTTTCGGTCACCTCGGAAATTGAACAATTATATAAGTTTAATATTGTAAGTGCTTTTGTACAGTGGACACTCGAGTATCGTAATTAATCCGTTCCAGGAGCTATTACTTAACAGGAAGTTTACGAAATTCGAACCATTATTTCCCATAAGAAATAATGTAAATACAATTAATCCGTTCCACAAAAAAATATTCACATACAAAATAATTAAAAATAATATATATATATATACATTTACTTACTTTTATTGAAGAGTTGCAGGCATCTGGAAGATAGGGTAATGAGTAATGAAGGTCCTCTTGGGCATTTTCTTCCAAAACAGGCCTGTTTCATCACAATTAAACACTTGTTGGGGGAGGAATTCTTCAGCCTCTACGAAGGGGAATCCCCACTCCCTGCTACACTCCCTGCATGCCTGCTACACTCCCTGCATGTCTGCTACACTCCCTGCATGCCTGCTACTCTCTCTGCATGCCTGCTACACTCCCTGCATGCCTGCTACACTCCCTGCATGCCTGCTACACTCCCTGCATGCCTGTTACTCTCCCTGCATGCCTGCTACACTCCCTGCATGCCTGCTACACTCCCTGCATGCCTGCTACACTCCCTGCATGTCTGCTACACTCCCTGCATGTCTGCTACACTCCCTGCATGAATGCTACACTTCCTGCATGAATGCTAAACTCCCTGCATGAATGCTAAACTCCCTGCATGAATGCTAAACTCCCTGCATGAATGCTAAACTCCCTGCATGAATGCTAAACTCCCTGCATCAATGCTAAACTCCCTGCATCAATGCTAAACTCCCTGCATCTCTTTCTTGAATTGTATCGTGTTTCTCATCTTTACCAAAGGGCTGGCACTAGGAACTTTTTTTGGGCCCATGGTGGCTTATTTCGCAGTTGCACTCAATAGTTAAGCACAAAAAAACAATGGAATGCGCGAAGTAATGCTCACTCGACCTGTGACAGAGCCAGACTGAGACACATATGCATGAGTGCAGTCGTCCCAGGAAGTTGGACGCGTCTGATATGTACAATTTCCAGGTGGAGGTACTAAATCCGAACCAAAATTTCGCTCAAAAAAAGTGTTTTAAATCCGAAACGTACGATATTTGGTGCATACGAAATCCGGGTTCCACTCTATATACAGCCTCTCCTTACTTAACAACGGAATTCCGTTTCTAATACCGCGTCGGTAAACGAATTCATCGCTAAATGAGGACCATACTATACTGGTGTAGTGGGTTTATGTCAACCATCTTTGTTATTGCTTTAATGTTATTACTTTAAATGTTTATACAGTAGTGTACTGTGCAGTGGAACCTCGTTTTTCGGCTGCTGTGTTTATCGGCCGATTCGTATTTAGGCCGGTTATTGGGCGGAAATTTTGCTCCGTATTTTGGCTGTTGCCTTCTATATTGGCCGTATTAGATGCGTCAGCCTGCCTCCCACTGGGACGCTATGTGTAGGTGAGTCAGTCACCCTTTGTCGGCGAGTGAGCATATACTCTGCACATTCATCCAAACATTTCCTTAAAATCCATTGTTTTTGGTGGTTATTTATTAAGTGTGACTATGAAATAAGTCACCATGGGCCCCAAGAAAGTTCCTAGTAAAGTTCCTTTGGTAAAGAAAGTGAGAAACATTATGAAATTTAAGAAGGAAGTAGTAATAGAAAAATATGAGTGGTGTGCGGTTGCTGGAACTTGCTAGGATGTATGGCAAAAACAAATCAACAATCACTTGTATCCTGGCAAAGAAAGAACAAATCAAGAAAGCTGATGTGGTGAAAGGGGGTAAACATGTTAACGAAAAAGAGATAAACAAATGAAGATGTGGAGAAATTGTTGTTATTGTGGATCAGGGAAAAACAGTTAGCGGGAGATAGTGTTTCAGAGACGATCATTTGTGAAAAGGCAAGGCAGTTGCATGCGAATCTCGTAAAGAAAATGCCTGGTACTAGTGATGATGTTAGTGAATTTAAGGCCAGCAGAGGCTGGTTTGAGAGATTTAACCCTTTGACTGTCGGAGGCCCCTCTCTGAAACTGTCATTCTATGTCGGGAAATATTCGAAAAAAAAAAAAATTATTTTTCTTATCAAAATGTTAAGATTATTTTTCTGATTGTTTAAATCCCAAAAAAATTTTTGCGATCAGTATTTACCGAGATATAGAGGCGTAAAGTTGGCAAAAATGAGCCGCGTATGGCAACAGCGGCGAATGCCGCTCACCCGGTAAACTTTGGTTTACTTCCTTTCGTAGGTTTCTTGTTTTTTCACTATTTTATTTTTTACATAACTTATGTGGCCTGTGAGACCAAAGTAAGGTGCAATGTATATATATACACTCGTTGTATGCAACACAATAATCGCGCAAACATTAGTATCATTATATTGTTTACAAAACTTGTTTACACCAACCAACAATAAAAAAATGTTTATTACTATTGTTCTATAATATATATACACATATATAATGACTAGACACTTTCCATCAACTGCAATTAGTACTTCAAAGCTCCAAGCTATGTGTGTGTGTGTGTGGGGGGGGGGACATCTAAATTTGCTGAGTCAGGGTAAGGCAGCTGTCAAAATGACATATTATACCATTACTCACCACCCACACTGCCTGTCAACCTGTCAACACAAAAGGGGACCCATATCTTCTTCTCCACAACCTCCTTCCTCTCCTTCATACCTACCTTCCTAGCTTCCTTTTTTCCTTCATTCCTTCCTTTCTTTCTGCCTTCCTTTCTTACATATTTCCTTCCTTCCTTCCTCTCATCTCTTCCTTCCTTCATTCCTTCCTTTATTTCTTCCTTTATTTCTTCCTTTCTTACTTCTTTTGTTCCTTCCTTCCTCTCATCTCTTCCTTCCTCTCATCTCTTCCTTCCTTCCTTCCTTTCTCTCTTTCTTTCTTTCTTTCTTACTTCCTTCCTTCTTCCTTTCCTCCTTACTTCTTTCCTTCCTTCCTCTCATCTCTTCTTTCCTTCCTTCCTTCATCTCATCTCTTCTTTCCTTCATTCCTTCCTCACATCTCTTCCTTCCTTACTTACTTTCTTTAATTCTTTCTTCCTTCCTTCCTTCTGGTATCCTGGGCATTGCTTTCGGTCACAAACTCATCAAAACCATGAAATTTATCTTCAGAGACACTTCCATCTGTGTTAGAACTATCATTGAGGAAGAGAAATGTCCCAGATGAGCCAAGGAGTCAAATAATTCTTACCACTAGGCATGCTGAACAAGGACTACTGAAATGGTGTTCCCACAATGCACCAGTGGCTGCCCGATTTTTTTTATACTGCGCACACTGACCACACAGACCCATTCTCTCACATGTGGGCCTACCAGCTTTCTCCTGCTTGATTTGAGGCCGCTAGAATTTAGGCGTATAAATACGTCCGAAACATTGGCTCGTAAGACGTAAATATACGTCCGAAACAGTCAAAGGGTTAAGAAGCGTAGTGGCATACACAGTGTTGTAAGGCATGGTGAGGCTGCAAGTTCAGACAAACGTGCAGCTAAAAAATTTGTGCAGGAATTCAAGGGGTATGTAGAGACTGAAGAATTCCAACCCCAACAAGTGTTCACTTGTGATGAAACAGGCCTCTTTTGGAAGAAAATGCCAAAGAGGACCTACATCATGCAGGAGGAAAAGGCACTACCAGGATACAATCCTATGAAAGACTGGCTAACTCTCTTGTTCTGTGGTAATGCTAGTAGGGATTTCAAAGTGAAGCCTTTATTGGTGTATCACTCTAAAAATCCCAGAGTGTTCAAGTAAAACAATGTCGTCAAGAGTAAATTGTGTGTGATGTGGAAAGCTAATCATAAGGCATGGGTCACGAGGCAACTTTTCATTGACTGGGTCCATGAAGTGTTTGGCCCAAGTGTGAAAAAATACCTCCTGGAAAATAAATTGCCACTCTCTAACTCTGTTACATACACCTGACTTAATCCCAATTGTTTCTTTTCACTGAAGCACACCTACCCCCTTCAGCTTTATTTTGCTTAGAACCATTACATCCAGTTTCTTTTCATTCATAACATTGGCAGTCATATTGTTCTTGTCATCTGCACTACATGCACACACACACACACATTTAAACACCCAAGCTTTAAAAACTTTTTCTTTTTACATTTAGTAATTTATTCAGAAGAAGTGTGTAATGCAACTAACTACAGTAGGAAAATATTTATTGCAAAGCTGAAAGACATACTTGTATATGTAGGAAATGTATTTGCTACTGTGTATGTTAATTAGTGTTTAAATTTCCAGAGAAGACAACAAAGTTTCACATTATATAATAAACAAGATACAACAAGCTGAACAAGTTCGCTATCGTATTGGTGATCAGATGTTTCCAGACTTGCCATCGCTTCTCAATTTTTATAAACTGCATTATCTAGATAGCACGCCCCTCATCCGACCAGCGGTCAAGCGTTGTGAAAAGGTTGTAGCAAAATATGACTTCGAAGGCAGCGTAAGTGTTTGGTTAATTATTTGCATTCTAGTTGGGCATCCCTGGTCAGGGTGTATCTTATTTTGTTTGTTATTGAATGTCATTTTCTTAAAAAAAACTACAGTGGTACCCCGACTTACGATGGTCCCCAAACTCACCCTTTTATGTAAGTTTATTTTTTTAAATGCTTTTGTAAGTGTAATTTTGGGGGTCTAAAAGGACTAGTCTATTTTACATCATTCCTTATGGGGATAAATTCGTTTGGTAATGGCACTTGAACAGCATTCTTGAATGAAAAAATATCGTAAGTCAGGGTACCACTGTATTTTACTTTGAAATACTGTTATAGCAGTAGCTCTAAGCCTTTTCTTAATAAAAATACAAATCTTTATGCATAAGAACATTAAAGACATGGTGCAGTACATACAGTAAACCTTCAATATAATGACTAATTGGGGAATTCTCCGAGGGGCCGTTAAAGCCACAGTGTTAAAAGATCACAGAAATGGCACCAAAGTGTTATACTGTAGTCCTGATGTAATACTCTACACCACACAGTAGTCCTGATGTAATACTCTACACCACACAGTAGTCCTGATGTAATACTCTACACCACACAGTAGTTCTGATGTAATACTCTACACCACACAGTAGTCCTGATGTAATACTCTACACCACATAATTTGCAGATGTACTGTAATAAACATTGAAAATAAAGGAGTTAAAAGAACAATTGGCAGTAAAATCTGTGTTATTTCAGAAGGCCATTATACTGAGAGCTGTTATATTGAGGCACATTATACTGAGGGCTGTTATATTGAGGCACATCATACTGAGGGCTGTTATATTGAGGCACATTATATTGAGGACTGTTATATTGAGGCACATTATATTGAGGACTGTTATATTGAGGCACATTATACTGAGGACTGTTATATTGAGGCACATTATACTGAGGACTGTTATATTGAGGCACATTATACTGAGGACTGTTATATTGAGGCACATTATACTGAGGACTGTTATATTGAGGCACATTATACTGAGGACTGTTATATTGAGGCACATCATACTGAGGACTGTTACATTGAGGCACATTATATTGAGGACTGTTACATTGAGGCACATTATATTGAGGACTGTTATATTGAGGCACATTATACTGAGGACTGTTATATTGAGGACTGTTATATTGAGGCACATTATACTGAGGACTGTTATATTGAGGACTGTTATATTGAGGCACATTATATTGAGGACTGTTATATTGAGGCACATTATACTGAGGACTGTTATATTGAGGCACATTATACTGAGGACTGTTATATTGAGGCACATTATACTGAGGACTGTTATATTGAGGCACATTATACTGAGGACTGTTATATTGAGGCACATTATACTGAGGACTGTTATATTGAGGCACATCATACTGAGGACTGTTACATTGAGGCACATTATATTGAGGACTGTTACATTGAGGCATTATATTGAGGACTGTTATATTGAGGCACATTATACTGAGACTGTAATGAGGACTGTTATATTGAGGCACATTATACTGAGGACTGTTATATTGAGGACTTATATTGGGCATTATACATTTTTGAGGACTGTTATATTGAGGCACATTATACTGAGGACTGTTATATTGAGGCACATTATACTGAGGACTGTTATATTGAGGCACATTATACTGAGGACTGTTATATTGAGGACTTATACTGAGGACTGTTACATTGAGGCACATTATATTGAGGACTGTTACATTGAGGCACATTATATTGAGGACTGTTATATTGAGGCACATTATACTGAGGACTGTTATATTGAGGCACGTTATATTGAGGACTGTTATATTGAGGCACTTATACTTGAGGACTGTTATATTGAGGCACATTATATGAGGACTGTTAATTGAGGCACATTATACTGAGGACTGTTATATTGAGGCACATTTTACTGAGGACTGTTACATTGAGGCACATTATACTGAGGACTGTTATATTGAGGCACATTATACTGAGGACTGTTATATTGAGGCACATTATACTGAGGACTGTTATATTGAGGCACATTATACTGAGGACTGTTACATTGAGGCACATTATATTGAGGACTGTTACATTGAGGCACATTATATTGAGGACTGTTATATTGAGGCACATTATACTGAGGACTGTTATATTGAGGCACATTATACTGAGGACTGTTATATTGAGGCACATTATACTGAGGACTGTTATATTGAGGCACATTATACTGAGGACTGTTATATTGAGGCACATATTGAGGACTTATATTGAGGCACATTATACTGAGGACTGTTATATTGAGGCACATTATACTGAGGACTGTTATATTGAGGCACATTATACTGAGGACTGTTATATTGAGGCACATTATGTTGAGGACTGTTATATTGAGGCACATTATATTGAGGACTTACATTGAGGCACATTATACTGAGGACTGTTATATTGAGGACTTACATTGAGGCACATTATATTGAGGGTTTAGTGTAATTGTGTATAAAATATATTATTCTTACAAAGATTGTATTATGCTAAGAGTTTCCAATGAGACTTAAACCAAGACATTATTTCAAGCTAGAGAAGTAATCTTCTAGAATTAATCTTTATCCATTATATCCATGTATATTGTGCCCACTGACGACAAATATTAAAATATAATAGTTCTAATTAGAATTTATTGTTGATATTGAAGAACATATAAAATAAGAATCAGTGAAGTGAATGTGAGATGGATGACAACTGTGTTAGACCAGCAGGCACACCTGTGAGTACCTCACTAGGGTGAAGGATATTGAATGATGTATACATTACATGAATACTCTAATTTATTCATTTAACTGCCGTGAAATTGTCATTTTAAATGAAAATTAGTGCAATAAAGTTGATCCTAAAATATTTAAATTTTTCAGGATCAAGATGATCTGCCATTCAGAAAAGGAGAAATATTAACTATTGTTAGTAAAGATGAAGAACAGTGGTGGACAGCCAGAAATTCCATGAATCAGACTGGCTCCATACCAGTACCCTATGTTCAGAAGGTAAGCGGACTCGACACTGTTTAACCCTTTGACTGTCACGACCCCAAATCCTAAAGTGTCTCTCTGTGTCTCAAAATATTAAAAAAAAAATTATTTTTTCTTACGAAATGATATAGAATCTTTTCCCGATCATAATGACACCAAAAGTAGTAAATTTAATGGAAAATGTACGGAATTACAGTCTCGCGAAGTTAGTGATCTTGGCGATATTTATGCATCTGCGATTTCACCCTTTTTTGAGCCTTATTTTCGGCCACTTCCATTGTTCCAGTCGTCCAAACTCAGCTATTTTTTTACAACTCCATTTGTTCTATTGATTGAGTACAAGAAGCCGCCCATTTACTGATTTCAACTACCCAATAAAGTGGTCAGAAATTGGCAATTTGGCCAATTTCACGCAAATTAAAAAAGATCCAAATTTCAAAATAGGGTCCAGAATGAACAATGCAGACATTCCTGGCACTAAAATAACATTTTCTCTGTTCATCAGTCACATCTCCAGGCCCCTCTTATACAGTGGTACCTCGAGTTACGATGGTCCCCAAAATCGCCCTTTTATGTAAGTTTGTTTTTAAATGCTTTTGTAAGTATATTTTTGGGGGTGTAAAAAGACTAGTCTATTTTACATTATTCCTTATGGGGATAAATTCGTTTGGTAATGGCACTTGAACAGCATTCTCGAACGAAAAAATATCGTAACTCGAGGTACCACTGTATTACTCTTGCTTTCTATTTTAAATTTTTATTCGCACAAAAAATAGAAGATTTACTTTTATGCAGACCACTGCATTATTGTAATAATTGTATAAATAATGTCAAACCATTCGTGGCTAGTTGGACACTTATTGGACAATGACATCATTTGTTTACTCTTGAACACTGGCAAAAATTGAACATTTCCGCTACTTTGAGCTCAATTTCAAGGTCCTTTTCATCTTAACACCAATTAAAATTATCTCTATTTCTGTAATGTCTTTCATTCTATCAAATGAGACCAAGAAAACGAGAATACAACCATAAATACTATACGAAAATACACCTCAAATTCAGCGTTTTAATCCAAAAATACGGTCAGAGTTTTTTCTCCCTCATGCACTGGGTGCTGCAGGATTTTTTTTTGTACTGCGCACACTGACACCACAGACCCATTATCTCACATGTGGGCCTACCAACTTTCTCCTGCTTGATTTGAAGCCGCTAGAATTTTGGCGTATTAATATGTCAAAAACACTGGCTCGTAAGACGTATATATACAACAGAAACAGTCAAAGGGTTAATTGAAAAGTAAAATGATAATGATAATTTACATGGAATGTGAATAGAACTTAAGAAATTGACTAGTTTTGTAGAAATATTTTGTTTAACTATAATATGAAAGAAGTGGATGACAAGACACAAACTAGTGCAAATATTTTTTTGTAACAACATTGGTCACCAAAAAAGCCAATCTTTGATATGCACTCAGCCAGACATCACTATTTTGTGTGTCTTTTTTTGTCCACTTGTTGGCTGGCTGCCTCTTGAATAATGACCCAGTATGCAGGTCATGGTATTTACAAGATACTGCATCCAGCAGGGACTTGATTACTTCATTCAGAGACAAGTAAAACATAAGGTGGTATAGTACATGAGAAGTCTGTGAGGAATAGTGATGGTCAGCATAATACATGTATGTGGTGATGGTCAACATGGTGTGTGGTGAGAGGGTTAGGCCTCCTGTGAGTTAGTTTACCTGCAGGTGAGTGAGGTGTCAAGTGATGGCTCTTAGTTCTGGGTTAAATTAACCTTGTTAAACCCTCGGAGGTAGTTTTGTAGAATGGTGTTGGTAGTGTAGATTAACCCTTTGGGGGTCGACAGGCCTTCTCAGGAAAGTGTTCCTGGGGTCGAAAAATTTTTGGAAAAAAAAAAATTAATTTTTTCTTATGAAATGATAGAGAATCTTTTCCGATCATAACGCCACCAAAATTATGAAATTTGATCGAAAACTAACGGAATTATGCTTTCCAGGATTATCGGTAGCCATGACACTTACGCATCGGCGATTTTGCCCACTTTGAGCCTATTTTCGACAAATTCCAATGTTTCAGTCTCCTAAAACTATAGCTATTTCGATAGAACTCCATTTCTTCTATCGATTGAGTACAAGAAACTGCCTATTTACCAATTTCATCTACCCAAAATAGTGGTCAGAAAATGACAATTTTCCAATTTCACACAAATTTCAAACGATGCCAATTTCAAAATAGGGTCCAGAATAAACAAGGCAGACATTCCTGGCACTAAAATAACATGTTCTCTGTTCATTAGTCACGTCTCCAGGCCCCTGTTCCATTACTTTTGCTTTTCATTTTGAATTTTTATTCTCACAAAAATAGAAGATTTATTGTTATGTATACAACTGCATCATTGTAAAAATGGTATAAATAATATCAGAGCACTTGTGCATGAATATAAGACTCGCCAGTTGATGTGTATTGAGGCATGGTGTGATTTGTTTACTCTTGAACATCGTCAAAATCGAACATCTTCGCTACTTTGAGCTCAATTTCAAGGTATTTGTCATTGTCATACCAATCAAAATCATCTCGATTTCTGTAATATATCTTCCATTCTATCAAATGAGACCAGGAAAACGAGAATACATCAATATATACCATACGAAAATCGACTGCAAAGTCGCTGTTTTAATCGAAAAAAACGGTCAGAGTTTTTTTTCTCTCATTATGCAGTGTGTACTGCAGGATTTTTTTTATACTGCGCACACTGACCACACAGACCCATTCTTTCATATGTATGCCTACCAGACGTTTTCTGCTTAAATTGAGGCTGCTAGAATTTGGGCGTACTAGTACGGCACCAACCCCTGCTCGTAAAACGTACTAGTACGGCACCGACCCCCAAAGGGTTAAAGTTGATTCCCAGCAGTCATGGAACATCAGTTCAGAGAAGTTTATCAGGAGCTTACAGGTGTTATGATATACAGTGGACCCTCCCTTTTCGTCAATCTTCATTATCACCGATTTCGGTTTTAGCCGAGTTTTTTCCGTCAAAATATTGGCTCCCTTTCCGTCGATTTCCTCCGTTTTTGTCGATTGTACGGAACCTGCCCAGTGCACACAAAGCCGCCACCCACACACATACTCGGGTAGTATTGTGTTGTTTCTCGGTGAGTGAACATATCCTATGAGGTCATATGAAACATTTCGAAATAATCCATTGTTTTTGGCACTTGTTTATTGTGTGTGACTGCTAAATAAGCCACCATGGGCCCAAAGAAAGCTCCTAGTGCCAGTCCTTTGGTAAAGAAACTGAGGAACACCATAGAATTAAAGAAAGAAATCGTAGCAAAGTACCAAAGTGGAGTCGATAAAGGCTATAGCGCCAGCCAGCGATAAAGTGTAGCATTAACAATGTAGCAAGTAAGTTAAACGATTAGGCGATAGAAAAATGACTACAGTGGTCCCTTGACTAACGAACTTAATCTGTTCCAGGAGCTAGTTCTTAACACGAAAAGTTCGTAATTCGAAACCTTATTTCCCATAAGAAATAATGTAAATACAATTAATCCGTTTCCATCCAAAAATTTTCACCAAAATTCATTTTTTTAAAGAATAAATACTATAGTTTCACATACAGAAAACAATGAGAAATAAATATAAAGCACTAATTATAATGGACAAATGAACAGTTAAATAAGTTTTACCTTTATTGAAGACTCTTGTTGGTGTATGAGAGAGTTTGTTTGGAGAGAGGACGAAATAGTCCTTCAATATGACAATAATATCAACTCTACAGCTTATTTATCTAGCACAATTCATCTAATATGACATAATAAACAATATTAACCCTTTCGGGGTTATGATCGTACAAGTACGTTTTACGCACTGTGGTTATTGACGTACTAGTACGCCTAAATTCTAGCACCCTCAAATCAAGCAGAAACAGGCTGTTAGGCCTAGATGTGATAGAATGGGTCTGTGTGGTCAGTGTGTGCAGTATAAAAAAATTCCTGCACACCACAGTGCATAATGAGGAAAAAAAACCTCCGACCGTGTTTTTGGTTTAAAACAGCGACTTTGCAGTCTATTTTCTTATGGTATTTATGCTTGTATTCTCGTTTTGTTAGTCTCATTTTATAGAATATATGATATATTACAGAAATAGAGATCATTTTGACTGGTTTCACGATGACAAGTACCTTGAAACTGAGCGCAAATAGCGAAAATGTTCGATTTTGGCTGATGTTCGAGAGCAAACAAATCACACCATACGTCCAATACACATCAACTGGAGAGTCTAATATTCTTGCACAAGTGCGCTGATATTATTTATACCATTTTTACAATGATGCAGTTGTATACATAACAGTAAATCTTTTTTTTTTTTTTTAGAATAAAAATTCAAAATGGAAAGCAAAAGTAATGTAAGAGGGGCCTGGAGACGTGACTAATGAACAGAGAAGATGTTATTTTAGTGCCAGGAATGTCTGCCTTGTTTATTATGGACCCTATTTTGAAATTGGCATCATTTGAAATTTGTGTGAAATTGGCCAAATTGCCATTTTCTGACCACTATTTTGGGTAGTTGAAATTAGTAAATAGGCGTTTTCTTCTACTCAATCGATAGAAGAAATGGAGTTCTAGCGAAATAGCTATAATTTTAGTAGACTGAAACATTGGAATTTGCCGAAAATAGGGCTCAAAGTGGGCGAAATCGCCGATGCGTAAATGTCATGGATACCGCTAAATTCGCGAAAGCATAATTCCGTTAGTTTTGATCAAATTTCATAATTTTTCTGGCGTTATGATCGGAAAAAGATTCTCTATCATTTCATGAGAAAAAATAATTTTTTTTTTTAAATTTGTGGACCCTGAGAACGAGTTTCAGAGACCCCTTGGACCCCCAAAGGGTTAATAACATAGAAACATGATATAAACTCTAGAATGAATAAAACATGTCATTACGAATCTGGAAGGACTGGTGGAGTGTATGTTGTTGTTATTGTTGGGTATAAGGACTGGTGGAGTGTGTTGGTGGTGTTGTTGAGTATAAGGAGGAGATGGTGGCAGAGGACGGCGCTCTTCTCAGTGTCCCTATATAATCTCAAACATCATTGTAGAAATTAATTTTGTGTCGTCATTTTCTATCGATTAATCGCTAAACTTACTTAAGTAAGTTTATTCAGGTACTATACACAAATCCAGTTATACATAGATTATCATACATAGCAGCATATGTATAGAAAACCTAGGATAACCCAAAAAAGTCAAGACAGAGTGACTTATTTCCATTGCTACACTTTATCACTGGCTGGTGCTATAGCCTTTATCGAGTTGTGAAGCTTCTTTGGACCCATGGTGAATTATTTCACAGTGACAATCACTTAACCAACAATAAACACAACAAAAGTATTGTGAATGTTTGAAAGAGCGCGCTGGGTAATGTTCTCTCAAGTGTAAACAACGCTTGACTGGCGTCCTGTCTGCCTCACCATGCTTACACGGGGCAGGCGGACAGGTCTGGTATGGTTCGCTACACGAGTAAATATTCGCTACATGAGAAAAATATTTTGCGAAAAAAGCGTTCGTTACACGATTTGTTCGCTATATGGAGAGTTCATTAGTTGGGGTTCCACTGTACACGAAACTTAACTCCTCCATTGTTGTTTGAGGTATATAGGGCACTGAGACCAACGCTGCCCTCTGCCACCGTCTCCTCCAAGGTAAGTGTAAATATTTCTTATTTATAAAGTGTGAATATTTCTTATTTATAAATTAAAGTGTAAATATTTCTTATTTATAAATTACGTACATTGTTTCAGTGTGAATAGTGATGGTGGCTTCTGCTGCCACCCACCACCACCACTATATGTACAGCTTATGGTCAGTGGCCCCTATAAACCCAACAATAATAACACACTACCACCAATCCTCACATTGTAATGACATATTTTATTCATTCTAGAGTGTATATCATGTTTCTGTGTTATTAATATTGTTTATTATGTCATATTAGATGAATTGTGATAGATAAATAAGCCGTACAGCTGATATTAGTGTCATATTGAAGTATTTTGTCCTGCCTCCAAACAATAAACTCGCCTCTCTCTCTCTCTCCTCCTCTCCGTCTTCCATACACCAACAAGAGTCGCCAATAAAGGTAAGTGTGATGTTAAATGTTCATTTATACATGTTATTAGTGCTTTATATTTATTTGTCATTCTTTTCTGTATGTAATTCTATATTTAATCTCTAAAAAAAAATATTTTTTGTTAATACTCCTGGGTGTCTGAAACGGATTAATTGGATTTACATTATTTATGACTGGGAAAATGGTTTTAGTTTTCACCGATTTCAGTTTTCGCCAGTCTCTCTGGAACGGATTAAAGACGAAAACGGAGGGTCCACTGTATAGTAGAACCCCTGTATCCACTGATTCGTTATCTGCGGTTTCAGTTATCCACTGTTTACTGTGGTCCAAAAATACTTCTTAATTTTGCGTAATAATGGCTCCAAAATGCAAAAGTAGAGATGTTGGAAGTTCTTCAAAGCCTAAGAGAAGCTGTGAAATGCTTCCACCTATTTGTGCTTAATTTATCAATTAAACTTTATAATATTTAGGTATAGGACTTATAAACAGGGTTTGCTACTATCCTTTCTTCTTTCTTTCAACACGTCGGCCGTTTCCCACCAAGGCGGGGTGGCCCAAAAGGAAAAACGAAAGTTTCTCCCTTTACAATTAGTAATATACACAGAAGAAGGGGTTACTAGCCCCTTGCTCCCGGCATTTTAATCGCCTCTTACGATACGCATGGCTTACGGAGGAAGAATTCTGTTCCACTTCCCCATGGAGATAAGAGGAAATAAGAACAAGAACTAGTAAGAAAATAGAAGAAAACCCAGAGGGGTGTGTATATATATATGCTTGTACATGAATGTGTAGTGTGACCTAAGTGTAAGTAGAAGTAACAAGACATACCTGAAATCATGCATGTTTATGAGACAGAAAAAAGACACCAGCAATCCTACCATCATGTAAAACAAATACAGGCTTTCGTTTTACACTCACTTGGCAGGACGGTAGTACCTCCCTGGGCGGCTGCTGTCTACCAACCTACTACCTAGGTTGCTACTATCCATTGTTTTGTTATCCACGGCAGGTCCTGGGAACATATCCCATGTGGATACGGGGGTCCTACTGTACATGTGTTGCTAGTGTTGTCCCTCTATACTTGGAGTATACCTGGAGAGAGTTCCAGGGGTCAACGCCCCTGTGGCCCGGTCTGTGACCAGGCCTCATGTTGGATCAGAGCCTGATCAACCAGGCTGTTACTGTTGGCCGCATGCAGTCCAATGTACGAACCACAGCCTGGCTGGTCAGGTAATGACTTTAGGTGCCTGTCCAGTGCCTGCTTGAAGACAGCCAGGGGTTTGTTGGTAATCCCCTGATGTATGTTGGCAGGCAGTTGAGCAGTCTTGGGCCCCTGACACTTATTGTGTTGTCTCTCAACGTGCTAGTGGCACCCCTGCTTTTCATTGGGGGGATGTTACATCGCCTGCCGAGTCTTTTGCTTTCATAGGGAGTGACTCTCGTGTGCAAGTTTGGTACTAATCTCTCTAGAATTTTCCACGTGTATATAATAATGTATCTCTCGTGCCTGCGTTCTAGGGAGTACAGGTTTAGGAACTTCAAGCGTTCCCAGTAATTGAGGTGGTTTATCGCAGTTATGCGTGCCATGAAGGTTCTCTGCACATTTTCTAGGTCAGCAATTTCACCTGCCTTGAAAGGTGCAGTTAGTGTGCAGCAATATTCCAGCCTAGATAGAACAAGCGACCTGAAAAGTGTCAACATGGGCTTGGCATCCCTGGTTTTGAAGGTTCTCATTATCCATCCTGTCATTTTTCTAGCAGATGCGATTGCTACGGTGTTATGGTCCTTGAAGGTGAGATCCTCTGACATGATCACTCCCAGGTCTTTGACATTAGTTTTTTGCTCTATTGAGTGGTTGGAATTTGTTTTGTACTCCGATGAGATTTTAATTTCCTCACGTTTTCCATATCTGAGTAATTGAAATTTCTCATCATTGAACTTCATATTGTTTTCTGCAGCCCATTTAAAGATTTGGTTTGTGTCTGCTTGGAGTCTTGCAGTGTCTTCAACGGTGGACACTGTCATGCAGATTCGGGTGTCATCTGCAAAGGAAGACACAGCACTGTGGCTTATATCCCTGTCAATGTCTGATATGAGGATGAGGAATAGGATGGGAGCAAGTACTGTGCCTTGTGGAACAGAGCTTTTCACATTAGCTGCCTCAGACTTTACTCTGTTGACTACTACTCTTTGTGTTCTACTTGTTAGGAAATTATAGATCCATCTATATAACATCTTGCATTCTGTTTGTCCTCTAGAGCATCCAGGACCTTGTCATAGTGGTCCAGTAGTTGGGACAGACAGGAGGGCGTTATCTCTAGCTTTTAAAGGGCCCATGCTGCCCTGGGTTGTGTAATTGATGGTTATCTAGATGAGTGGCGATCTTGCTTCTTAGAACCCTTTCAAAGATTTTTATGATGTGGGACGTTAGCGCTATTGGTCTGTAGTTCTTTGCTATTGCTTTACTGCCGCCTTTGTGGAGTGGGGCTATGTCTGTTGTTTTTAGTAACTGCGGGACGACCCCAGTGTCCATGCTCCTTCTCCATAGGATGTTAAAAGCACGTGATAGGGGCTTCTTGCCGTTCTTGATGAACACTGAGTTCCATGAGTCAGGGCCTGGAGCGGAGTGCATAGGCATGTCATTTATCGCCTTTTCGAAGTCATGTGGCGTCAGGGTAATGTCAGATAGGCTTGCGTCTACCAGGTTCTGTGGCACTCTCCTAAAAAATTCATTTAGGTCTTCAACTTTTAGTCTGGTTAGCGGCTCACTAAAAACTGAGTCATACTGGGACTTTAGTAACTCACTCATTTCCTTGCTGTCATCTGTGTAAGACCCATCTCGTTTTAATAGGGGCCCAATACTGGATGTTGTTCTCGACTTTGTTTTGGCATTTTCTAGTCTTGTCAGTCCCACTGTTTGTTGGCTCATGGCACATTTATTAGACTTAATAGTTTATTTGTGTGATGATGTTCATTCTAACTGACTTTTTTTTTTTTTTCCAACAAGTCGGCCATCTCCCACCGAGGCAGGGTGACCCAAAAAGAAAGAAAATCCCCAAAAAGAAAATACTTTCATCATCATTCAACACTTTCACCACACTCATACATAATCACTGTCTTTGCAGAGGAGCTCAGATACGACAGCTAAGAATTGTCCCTCCCAGCTGTCACTATCCCAGATCCCTCCTTTAAAGTGCAGGCATTGTACTTCCCATTTCCAGGACTCAAGTCCAACTAAATGAATTAACTGGTTTCCCTGAATCCCTTCACAAAATGTTACCCTGCTCACACTCCAACAGATCGTCCCAAAAACCATTCGTCTCCATTCACTCCTATCTAACACACTCACACATGCTTGCTGGAAGTCCAAGCCCCTCGCCCACAATACCTCCTTTACCCCTTCCCTCCAACCTTTTCTAGGATGACCCTTACCCCGCCTTCCTTCCCCTACAGATTTATACGCTCTCCAAGTCATTCTACTTTGATCCATTCTCACTAAATGAACAAACCACCTCAACAACCCCTCTTCAGCCCTCTGACAAATACTTTTAGTAACTCCACACCTTCTCCTAATTTTCACATTCCGAATTTTCTGCATAATATTTACACCACACATTGCCCTTAGACAGGACATCTCCACTGCCTCCAGCCTCCTCCTCGCTGCAGCATTTGCAACGAATGCTTCACACCCATATAAGTGTGTTGGTACCACTATACTTTCGTACATTCCCTTCTTTGCCTCCATGGATAACGTTTTTTGTCTCCACAGATACCTCAACGCACCACTCACCTTTTTTCCTTCATCAATTCTATGGTTAACCTCATCCTTCATAAACCCATCCGCTGACACGTCAACTCCCAAATATCTGAAAACATTTACTTCTTCCATAATCCCTCTCTCCAATGTGATATCCAATTTTTCTTTATTTAAATCGTTTGATACCCTCATCACCTTACTCTTATCTATGTTCACTTTTAACTTTCTACCTTTACACACTCTCCCAAACTCGTCCACTAACCTTTGCAACTTTTCTTTAGAATCTCCCATAAGCACAGTATCATCAGCAAAAAGTAACTGTTTCAACTCCCATTTTGCATTTAATTCTTCATAATTTAATCCCACCTCTCTCCCCAACACCCTAGCATTTACTTCTTTTACAACCCCATCTATAAATATATTAAACAACCATGGTGACATTACACATCCCTGTCTAAGACCTACTTTTACCGGGAGTAATCTCCCTCTCTCCTACACACCCTAACCTGAGCCTCACTATCCTCATAAAAACTCTTTACAGCCTTCAGTAACTTACTACCTATTCCATACACTTGCAACATCTGCCACATTGCTCCCCTATCCTCTCTATCATATGCCTTTTCTAAATCCATAAATGCAATAAAAACTTCTCTACCTTTATCTAAATACTGTTCACATATATGCTTCACTGTAAACACTTGATCTACACATCCCCTACCCACTCTAAAGCCTCCTTGCTCATCTGCAATCCTACTCTCTGTCTTACCTCTAATTCTTTCAATAATAACCCTGCCATACACTTTACCTGGTATACTCAGTAAACTTTTTCCCCTATAATTTTTACACTCTCTTTTATCCCCCTTCCCTTTATATAAAGGAACTATACATGCTCTCTGCCAATCCCTAGGTACCTTCCCCCTCTTTCATACATTTATTAAACAAAAATACCAACCACTCCAGCACTATATCCCTCCTGCTTTTAACATTTCTGTCATGATTCCGTCAATTCCAGCTGCTTTACCCCCTTTCATTCTACGTAATGCCTCACGCACCTTCCCCACACTCACATCCTGCTCTTCTTCACTCCTAAACGATGTTGTACCTCCCTGGCCAGTACATGAAATTACCGCCTCCCTTTTTTTCATCGACATTTAAAAGTTCCTCAAAATATTCCCGCCATCTACCCAATACCTCCAGCTCCCCATCTACTAACTCCCTACTCTGTTTTTAACTGACAAATCCATTCGTTCCCTAGGCTTTCTTACCTTGTTTATCTCACTCCAAAATTTTTTCTTGTTTTCAGCAAAATTTCTTGACAGAGCCTCTCCCATTCTTTCATCCGCTCTTCTTTTGCACTCTCTCACCACTCTCTTCACCTTTCTTTTACTCTCCATATACTCTGCTCTTCTATTAACACTTCTGTTTTGTAAAAACCTCTCATAAGCTACCTTTTTCTCTTTTATCACACCCTTTACTTCTTCATTCCACCACTCACTCCTCTTTCCTCCTGCACCCACCCTCCTATAGCCACAAACTTCTGCCCCACATTCTAATACTGCATTTTTAAAACTATCCAAACTCTCTTCAACCCCCCCACTACTCATACTTGCACTAGCCCACCTTTCTGCCAATAGTTGCTTATATCTCACCCTAACTTCCTCCTCCCTTAGTTTATACACTTTTACCTCTCTCTTACTTGCTGTTGCCATTTTCTTTTTGTCCCATCTACCTTTTACTCTAACTGTAGCTACAACCAAATAATGATCTGATATATCCGTTGCCCCTCTATAAACATGTACATCCTGAAGCCTACCCATCAACCTTTTATCCATTAATACATAATCCAACAAACTACTTTCCTTATGTGGTATATCATACCTTGTATATTTATTTATCCTCTTTTTCATAAAATATGTATTACTTATTACCAAACCACTTTCTACACATTGCTCAATTAATGGTTCCCCATTTACATTTACCCCTGGCACTCCAAAATTTACCTACTACTCCCTCCACAACATTTTTACCCACTTTAGCATTAAGATCCCCAACCACAATTACTCTCTCACTTGGTTCAAAACTCCCCACACACTCACTCAACATTTCCCAAAATCTCTCTCTCTCCTCTACACTTCTCTCTTCTCCAGGTGCATAAACACTTACTATAACCCACTTTTCACATCCAACCTTTATTTTTCTCCACATAATCCTTGAATTTATACATTTATATTCCTTCTTTACCTGCCATAACTGATTATTCAACATTATTGCCACTCCTTCTTTAGCTCTAACTCTATTTGAAACCCCTAACCTAATCCCATTTATTTCTCCCCACTGAAACTCTCCTACCCCCTTCAGCTTTGTCTCACTCATGTTTACGTATCTGTCTGACTCTGTCACTAGTCGAGTGGCATTACTTCGCGCGTTCATCCGAAACGTTTTTTAATCATTGTTTTTTGTGCTTAACTATTGAGTGCGACTACGAAATAAGCCACCATAGGCCCAAAGAAGTTCCTAGTGCCAGCCCTTTGGTAAAGAAGGTGAGAAACATGATAGGGGAGAAGATGCCTTCTTCAGTGATTAAGGACATTTGTCAAAGTGGAATGAGCAGCAAACTTTTATGGAAAAATATCACTCTGACCAAGCTGATACAAGCTGTATCTGCAACATGTTCAGTGACAATACCTTGTCCCATTTTAGGAAAATCTTTGAGACGCCAGAAACAGAGGTCTCTGGACAGATTTATAGTGCGGCAGGGGTCCAGTGCCAGTAAAAGACAAAGAAGGGAAGTAACCCCGGATAGGGCTTTGGTACCTGAAGTCCTTATGGAGGGGAATTTCCCTTCTAAACAATAAGCTCTCCTCTCTCTCCCCTCCTCGCCTTCTTCCATATGCCAACAAGAGTCTTCAATAAAGGTATGTAATAGTGATTTAAATGTTCATTTATCCATTTCATTAGTGTTTTATATTTATTTCTCATTGTTTTCTGTATGTAAAACTACAGTTATTCTTTAAAAAATGTATTTTTTGTTAATATTTTTGGGTGTTTGGAACAGATTAATTGTATTTACATTATTTCTTATGGGAAATATTACTTCGGTTTTTGTACTTTTCAGATTTAGACCAACCTTCTGGAATGGATTAAGTATGAAATCCGGGGTTCCACTGTACTGAAATAAAGATTATTTTAGTTGGTTCCAGGGCCAGAAGTAGCTTGAAATTGGCCTCAGAAGCTACAGTAAAGAAATACTGGTAAATAGGCTACACACTTGTAATTGGAAAGTTGCACGGACATAAGCTACTTCTGGGAAAAATTCAAAACAGTGTTCATTGCCATCCGTTGATCTACGCATTGTCCACAGGGTCCAAACCATAGATCTACGCCATGAGCTCAGCTCACTCAGATAAGCTGTGATCAGTAAATTTGGGCCTAGATATGAGAGAATGCATCTATGTGGTAAGTGTACACCACATAAAGTAAATCCTGAAGCACACAGTGCATAATGAGAAAAAAAAACTGACTGTGTTTTTCAATTAAAACAGCAACTTTGTGGTGTATTTTCATGTGGTTATTACGGTTGTATTTGCCGTTTCTTGGTCTCATTTGATAGAATGGAAGATATATTACAGAAATCGAGATGATTTTGATTGGTTTTAGTACTGAAAATAGCTTCTAATTGAGCTCAAATTAATGGAAATGTTTGATTTTTGCTGATTTTCAAGAGTAAACAAATCACATCAAGCGATCAATACACATCAACTGGTGGGTCTAATATATGTTTACAAATGTACTGATAGTGTTTATACAATTATTACAATATTGCATAAGAGTAATTCATCTATTTTTTGGTGTGAATGAAAAATCTTTATGTAAATCAAAAATCAAAATGGAATTCATCTATAAAGCCTGGAAACTTTACTAATAAACAGAAGAAATGTTATTTTAGTGCCAGGAATGCCTGTATTGTTTATTCTGGACTCTGTTTTGAAATTGGAATATTTTGAACTTTGTGTGAAATTGGCAAAATTACCAATTTCTGATCACTTTATTGGGTAGTTGAAATAGTTGATTGGGCAGTTTCTTGTGCTCAATCGATAAAATAGAAGTAATACTAACGAAATAGCTAAGAATTTGGTCAACTGGAATAATGTAATTGGCCTAAAATAGGAGTCAAAGTGGGCAAAAACGCCGATATGTAAATATTGCTGACACAGTCAAATTCACGATAGTGTTATTTCATCAGTTTTCCACCAAATTTTGTACTTTTTGTTTTATTACCTTCAGAAAAAGATTCTCTACCATTTCATAAGAAAAAATAAAGAATTTTTATTTTTTGAAAATTCTTGAACCCTGTGGACAATGCGTAGATCAACGGCTTGGACCCTGAAAGGGTTAATAATAATGCACCAGTTAAAGAGGTTAGGATTAAACGAAGAACTGAACCCTGGATGACTACTGAGATATTAGATAATATGAAATTCAGAGACCAGTTGCTAAAGAGATTTAAGGCAAACAGACAGGATATTGCAGTGCTAAATGAATTCCAAAGGGTGAGGAACAGAGTACAGAGGCTTATAAAAGGAGCAAAGGCAAGGAACTATTGCTCGAAAATCAAAGAATACAAGAATAACCCCAGAAAGCTCTGGCAACAGCTAAAAGAACTGGGGTATAGCCATAAACCCATAGATAGATCTAACATAATGCTAAATATCAATAATGAGGTATACCATGAAACAACTAAAGTGGCAAATTGTTTTAATTCATACTACACAACTGTTGCATCAACACTATTAAGTAAAGTGCCAGTTGCATCGAATACCTTTAACACAGACTCCAGTAAGTTTAAAACATACTACACCAATAAAGGCATCACCCTGAACAGTTGCCAACTAGTAGGTGTATCTTATTACTTCGTGTGAAAAGATCTAAGCAAGTTAAATCCAACTAAAAGCACCTGTCGAGATAACAGTCCAGTTAAGTTTGTAAAACATGGTACCTCTGAATTGCCAATCCCCAAACAAAAGTTTTTCTTTAAAAGAAAACTAAAGTTTTTCTTTTTAAATTGAGTAAATTATACAGGAGAAGGGGTTACTAGCCCCTTTCTCCCTGCATTTTAGTTGCCTCTTACGACACTTTTGGCTTATGGAGAAAGAATTCTTTTCCACTTTTCCATTGAGAGAGTATTATTGTAATAATTGTATAAATAATGTCAACCCATTTGTGACCACGTATTAGACTGACCAGTTGGACACGTATTAGATGCATGATGTGATTTGTTTACTCTTGAACTTCAGAAAAAAATTGAACATTTCCACTAATTTGAGCTCAATTTCAAAATTATATCTATTTATGCAATATATCTTCCATTCTTTCAAATGAGACCAAAAAACTGAGAATACAACCATAAAAACCATACAAAAATACACTGCAAAGTTTGAAAACAAATTGGAATGGCTTGCCTGTGTTTGCAAGTGACACCAACAGTGTTTATGCAGCAGGTTGGTTAGGCGACCCAGGAAATTTGAAATTACACTAGCTGAAATTAGTACCTAATTAGTGATTACCAGATCAGTGATGGATGACCTGTATATCTCCTTTTATTGTAACTGCTTTACACATAATTGAGTTACTTAGCTGTTTTAACTTTTAAGTTTTAAATAAGATATTACAAGAACCCCAATGGAAATCAGTCGCTTTGTCTGGCCTTTTTTTTTTTTTTTGTTATCCTAGGTAATCTACACATATGCTGCTATGTATGATAATTTATGTAACTGTTTTAATGTGTACCTATACTGTACCTGAATAAACTTACTTAATCCAAGTAGATATCTTTGAGCTCATTCATGTGTAGTCAGTGATAAATGAATGTGTTTTAAATGACAAAAGTTGTCATCTGCAGACATAATTGAATAAAGTTCTAGAAGTACAGTGGACCCCTGGTTGTTATCAGCCAACTCGGTTATAGGCCGGTTTTTCCTGCTTCCGGTTATCAGTCGTATGGGACGCATCCGTCCGCCGGCTGGGGCCGCTTCCGCATCAGTTTGCCTGTGTCTCTCGGTGTGTGAGGAAGCTTCTGCTCATTCATCCAAACATTTCGCTTGTTTTCCATTGTTTTTGGTGGGTTTTTTCAGTGCAACTGCAAAATAAGTAACCATGGCTCCAAAGAAAGTTCTTAGTAAAGTTCCTTTGGTAAAGAAAGTGAGAAACACGATAGAATTCAAGGCAGGCAGGCATAGAGGCAAGGAGTGTAGCAGGCATGCGGGGAGTGTAGCAGGCATGCAGGGAGTGTAGTAGGCGCATGCAGGGAGTGTAGTAGGCATGCAGGGAGTGTAGCAGGCATGCAGGGAGTGTAGCAGGCATGCAGGGAGTGTAGCAGGCATGCAGGGAGTGTAGCAGGCATGCAGGGAGTGTAGCAGGCATGCAGGGAGTGTAGCAGGAAGGCAAGGAGTGTAGCAGGCATGCAGGGAGTATAGTTGGTGGAGTTACTTTGAAGCTGGTCCTAGTGGCATTAAAATACAAAGAAGGGAAGTAACCCCAGAGAGGGCTTTGCTACCTGAAGTCCTTATGGAGGGAAATTCCCCTTCCAAACAATAACTCCTCCCTCTTTTCCTCCTCCCTATCTTCCAGAAGCCAACTGATTTAATTGTTTAAAAAAATATTTTTTTGTGAATATTTTTGTCTGGAATGGATTAATTGTATTTACATTAATTCTTATGGGAAATATCATTTCGGTTATCAGCCATTTCAGTGTTAGGCCGAGCTTCTGGAACGGATTACGGCCGATAACCGAGGGTCCACTGTACAGTGGAACCCCGGATTTTGCATGCACCGGATATCAGACTTTTTGGATTTCAGACACTTCTTTGTGCGAAATTTTGCTTTGAATTTCAGACCTTGTCTCGGAAATCGCACGTATCAGACGCGTCTCCCTGCCGGACGCCGCCTCAGTCTGGCTCTGTCACTGGTCGAGTGAGCATTCATCCGAAGCATTTCGCAATTTTTGTGCTTGTTTATTGATTGCGACTGTGAAAATAAAACGTAAATAGTATACGTTTGGGACAGTAGCAGTACTAACGTATATATACGTTTGGACCGTTTAAGGGTTAATATTGTTTACTATGTCATATTAGATGAATTGTAATAGATAAATAAGCCGTAGAGTTGAAGTTTGTCCTGTCTCCAAACAATAAACTCTACTCCCTCTCTCCTCCTCGCTTTCTCCTACCAAGTCTTCAATAAAGGTAAAAGTGATGTTAAATGTTCATTTATCCATTTCATTAGTGCTTTATATTTATTTCTCATTGTTTTCTGTATGTAAAACTATAGTTATTTGTTGCGCTTAGGGCAATAAGAAAGCCTGTTAAGCCCTTCTAAGCAACAAGGGAACAGGAAAGCATATCCTGCTATATATAAATTCACTAAAGGGTTCAATTGGAAATGATTTCACAGATCTTTCTGATATTTATTATGTTGCTTTAATAAACCACAGAAGAGTTTTATATCATTTCTTTAATAGGTAAAAATATAATTTCTGTAAAATATTTACGCTGAAACATTGACACAAACATTACAGCCTTTTTGTATGATACATCTCTCTGAACATGAAGTCATAACACATTCAACGTTTTTTCAAAACATAGCATATCCACTATTTCTCAACCAATTTACAAATAATCTCTGTCACCACTCTTAATGCACACATCGATAGTCTGCACGAAATCAGTTCACTGACGCAGCTGACTGCGCGAGTGAACTCTTGAAATTTTCACACTAAAGACACTTCTAACTAACATTTCCTCTGTTTATTAGTAACGTTTTCAGTCTTTACAAATGAATTCCATTTTTATTTTTTATTCAAAATAATTTTTATTCAAACCAAAAAATGGAAGATTTATTGTTATGCAATATTGTAATAATTGTACAAATAATATCACCATATTTGTGAACGTATATTAGCCCACCAGCTGGCGAGTATTAGACGTGTGAGGTCATTTGTTTACTCTTTAACATTGGCAAAAATTTAACATTTCCGCTAATTTGAGCTCAGTTTCAAGCCATTTCCAGTACTAAAACCAATCAAAATCTTCTCTATATCTGTAATATATCTTCTATTCTATCAAATGAGACCAAGACATCGCAAATACAACTATAAAAAGTATACAAAAAAACACTGCAAAGTCGGTGTTTTAATAGAAAATTACGGTTTCAGTTTTTTCTCTCATTATGCACTGTGTGCTTCTAAACGTGGACAGCCGCATCACAACCGAGGAACTCTGGTACTAAGCCAACTAGTGGTAGAGGATAACAAAGGAACCTCATGAGGAGCTTAAGGTTAGCTCCAGCAGGTAAGTGACTCTCTCCGAAGGTGAGAGTGAACTGCCCTATAACAGAAAACTCAGACTGACGTCACCTCGGAATAAGAGGGGTCAGTGGCTAAACGACAGCCGGGTAGAAAACAACTGTACCCATAGTTTATAACACCAAAGCATCCTATCTATATACAGTGGACCCCCGAGTTTCGTAAAAACTTCACTCCTGAAGTCTGTTCAAGTGCCATTACCGAACGAATTTACTCCCTTAAGGAAAAATTTCACGTAGGTTAGTCTATTTCAGACCCCCAAAAATACACTTCCACAAGAACTTACAAAATTATACTTACATAATTGCACGATTTCCGGGGTATTCGTTAACCGAGGGTCCACTGTACACACAGTTAAATAAATTAAGGCCAGATAATATTATAAAGTACTCTACCCTCATTTTAGCTACTAATGAGGCTAGATATAATATAATATTAAGTGAAAAAGCCTGTTACACATACATAATACTCGATCGAGAGGGTCTACAAATGAGGGGCGTAACATTATTCTTTAACCCTTTCAGGGTCCAAACCGTAGATCTACGTCATGAGCTCAGCTCACTCATATAAGATTTGAGCGGTAAATTTGGGCCTAGATATGAGAGAATACATCTATGTGGTAAGTGTGCACCACATAAAACAAATCCTGCAGCACACAGTGCATAATGAGAGAAAAAAACTGAAACCGTAATTTTCGATTAAAACACCGACTTTACAGTGTTTTTTCTTATACTTTTTATAGTTGTATTTGCGATGTCTTGGTCTCATTTGATAGAATGGAAGACATATTACAGATATAGAGATGATTTTGATTGGTTTTAGTAATGGAAATGGCTTGAAACTGAGCTCAAATTACCAGAAATGTTAAATTTTTGCCGATGTTAAAGAGTAAACATATGACTTCACACGTCTAATGCGCGCCAGCTGATGGGTCTAATATACGTTCACAAATATGGTGATATTATTTGTACAATTATTACAATATTGCATAACAGTAAATCTTCCATTTTTTGGTTTGAATAAAAATTCATTATTTGAATAAAAAATAAAAATGGAATTCATTTGTAAAGACTGAAAACGTTACTAATAAACAGAGGAAATGTTAGTTTAGTGCCAGGAATGCCTGCATTGTTTATTCTGCACCCTATTTTGAAACTGGAATATTTTGAACTTTGAGTTAAATTGGCTAAATTACCAATTTCCAATCACTTTATTTTGTAGTTGAAACAGTTGACCGGGCAATTTCTTGTGCTCAATCGATAGAATAGAAGTAATACTAGTGAAATAGCTAAGAATTTGGTCGACTGGAATAATGTAATTGGCCTAAAATGGGAGTCAAATTTGGCAAAATCGCCGATGCGTAAATATCGCTGACACATCAAAATTCGCGAGAGCATAATTTCGTCAATTTTCAATCAAATTTCGTACTTTTTGTTTTATTACCTTCAGAAAAAGATTCTCTACCATTTCATAAGAAAAAATAAGATTTTTTTTTTTTAAATTCTTGGACACTGGCATACCCCTTCCAAAAAAGGCCTTGGACCCTGAAAGGGTTAAAAAATGTATTTTTTGTTAATATTTTTGGGTGTCTGAAATGAATTAATTGTACAGTGGGCCCTTGAAAATCGTCCATAATCCGTTCCAGAGAGTCTGCCGAAATTCAAAATGGATGATTTTCAAAACTATTTTCCCCATAAGAAATAATGTAAATCAAATTAATCCATTTCAGACAGCCAAAAGTATTAAAAAATTTTTTTTACATAAAATGTACATTTATCTACACAGAAAACAATGAGACATGAAGAATAAAACAATAATAACATGACACTTACCCTTATTGAAGAGTTGTTAATGTGTGGAAGACGGGAGGAGGGTAGAGGATGGAAGAGTTACTATTGTTTGGAAGGGGAATTCCCTTCCATAGACTTCAGGTACCAAGTCCTTTTCTGGGGTTACTTCCCTTCTTTGTCTTTTACTGCCACAGTACATTCATTACTTTAAAATATTTCTAACAACTATCTTTAGATGCCTTCATAAACAAAGGGAGAAGTAATGAATAATTCATGCTGAGAATTGTAAACAAACGCGTATGAAGGGCGGTTACTGCACCAGACGCCAGATTTACAGTTTTATCTAACGCTGCATCAGAGAAAACGTAATGTTTACTTTCCACCCGACTCGCCTCTCGATAGCATACAGTAGAACGTCATTTAGCACGATAGTTACGTTCCTGAAAAAGTCGTGTTAGATAATTTCGTCTTAAATAATTAACAGAACTTATGGGAAAAATAGGGTTACGTGTTTGAGAGTCCCCAAAAAGCCAAACAAGTTTTTTTAGACCAACATATCTTGTAAAAATTGAAGGCGAATATGTAATTTTAGTTCATTGTCATGATCTATTACTGCTTAAGACTACAAATGCAATAGAAATAATAGTATTTCTTACCTTAAATTGTGGGTAATGATGTTTGTGGATGGTAGTGAAGAGTGGATATGGATGGTGTGGCCCTACTGGGCTGAGGTGGATAGTAGAAGTTCTTGAACTGAAGTCGATGGTTGAACTGAGTGTCTAACTTTAAGTCAGTCAAGCCATTCAGTAAGTCAGTCAAGCCATTCAGTAAGTCAGTCAAGCCATTCAGTAAGTCAGTCAAGCCATTCAGTAAGTCAGTCAAGCCATTCAGTAAGTCAGTCAAGCCATTCAGTAAGTCAGTCAAGCCATTCAGTAAGTCAGTCAAGTCATTCAGTAAGTCAGTCAAGTCATTCAGTAAGTCAGTCAAGTCATTCAGTAAGTCAGTCAAGTCATTCAGTAAGTCAGTCAAGTCATTCAGTAAGTCAGTCAAGTCATTCAGTAAGTCAGTCAAGTCATTCAGTAAGTCAGTCAAGTCATTCAGTAAGTCAGTCAAGTCATTCAGTAAGTCAGTCAAGTCATTCAGTAAGTCAGTCAAGTCATTCAGTAAGTCAGTCAAGTCATTCAGTAAGTCAGTCAAGTCATTCAGTAAGTCAGTCAAGTCATTCAGTAAGTCAGTCAAGTCATTCAGTAAGTCAGTCAAGTCATTCAGTAAGTCAGTCAAGTCATTCAGTAAGTCAGTCAAGTCATTCAGTAAGTCAGTCAAGTCATTCAGTAAGTCAGTCAAGTCATTCAGTAAGTCAGTCAAGTCATTCAGTAAGTCAGTCAAGTCATTCAGTAAGTCAGTCAAGTCATTCAGTAAGTCAGTCAAGTCATTCAGTAAGTCAGTCAAGTCATTCAGTAAGTCAGTCAAGTCATTCAGTAAGTCAGTCAAGTCATTCAGTAAGTCAGTCAAGTCATTCAGTAAGTCAGTCAAGTCATTCAGTAAGTCAGTCAAGTCATTCAGTAAGTCAGTCAAGTCATTCAGTAAGTCAGTCAAGTCATTCAGTAAGTCAGTCAAGTCATTCAGTAAGTCAGTCAAGTCATTCAGTAAGTCAGTCAAGTCATTCAGTAAGTCAGTCAAGTCATTCAGTAAGTCAGTCAAGTCATTCAGTAAGTCAGTCAAGTCATTCAGTAAGTCAGTCAAGTCATTCAGTAAGTCAGTCAAGTCATTCAGTAAGTCAGTCAAGTCACTCAGTCATTCATTCAGTCAGTCAAGTCAGTCAAGTCAGTCAGTCAGTCAAGTCAGTCAGTCACACAAACTTATGTTTACATCTTTTTATGTGTACAAAGTAACACTTCATTACGGCCACAGGTTATGTCTTGTCTAATATCTTTGTTTTCTTCGTTAATTCAAGATCAAAACACAATTCACTCTTATTTTATTCTTCACAAACACAGCTGGCTTGTAGCCAGGACTTATTGACGTGTATGAAATACGTACGAATGCTGGGGTCCGTGGTGGGTGGGTAAGGCAGGTGGTGTCTGCTGAACCACAACAACAGTAGTAGTAACAAGACTGCTTGTGAGAATGGTTACTTGTTTTTCCTTCCCACAAACTGTAAGTAAGTTTATTCAGGTATACACAGATACAGTTAGGAAGATTATCATACATGGCAGCATATGTGTAGAGAACCTAGGATAACCCCAAAAAGTCAGAGTGACAGTATTTCCATTGACTGACTTGGGTTATCCTAGGTTCTCTACACATATGCTGCTATGTATGATAATGTATGTAACTGTACTCACCTAATTGTGGTTGCAGGGGTCGAGACTCAGCTCCTGGCCCCGTGTATCTGAATAAACTTAGTTTGCAGGAAGGAAAAACAAATTCCCTTTTCCTCAAAGCATGAGAATTCTTAGGCAGTAAATAACCATGCGCTCAAAATTTTTCCCCTCCTGCCGAACCGTGTAATATCATCTTTACGTCGTGTAAGATGATAATGTGTCGCAAATCTTAAATCGTGCAATACCGGTAACGTGCAACATAATCTCGTGCTAAATGACATTCTACTGTATTACCATTGTATCAATGTTTATATGCTATATGATATGTAACATGTTTCTTATATAATTTTGAAGAAAATATCATAGATGGAGTAATGAAAATGTCTATATTAACCTAAAATAAAACATTTAACGTAAAATAAGACATTTGTTTGAGCTTGGTGTGGGGAAGTACCCTGGCTTGTGTGGGGAAGTACCCTGGCTTGTGTGGGGAAGTACCCTGCCTGGTGTGGGGAAGTACCATGCCTGGTGTGGGGAAGTACCCTGGCTTGTGTGGGGAAGTACCCTGCCTGGTGTGGGGAAGTACCCTGCCTGGTTTGTGTGGGGAAGTACCCTGTCTGGTGTGTTCTTTCTTGAATTCTATCGTGTTTCTCGCCTTCTTTAGCAAAGAGCTGGCACTAGAAGCTTTCTTTGGGCCCATGGTGGCTTATTTAGCAGTTGTAAGCACTAAAAAGAATGAAATATTAAGAAATATATCGTATGAACAAGTGAGGTGATCGTCACTCGCCGAGATACAATGCCAGACTGACGCTGAATGGTGTTTGTGTGCCCACGGTGGCTGGGAGGCCACTTGGATGCATTTCATACGACCGCCGATTTTTAAGCCAAAGGACGAAAATCAAGCCAATATTTTGCCAAAAAAAGTTGCTGATGTTCAAATTTGCCGATATTCAAGGGAGACGATTTTCAAGGGTCCACTGTATTTACATTATTTCTTATGGGAAATATTACTTCGGTTTTTGTACTTTTCGGATTTCGAATGACCTTCTGAAACAGATTAACCCTCTGGGAGTCGGTGCCATACTAGTACGTTTTACGAGCAGGGGTTGGTGCCGTACTAGTACGTGTAAATTCTAGCGGCCTCAAATTAAGTGGGAAACGGCTGGTAGCCCTACATATAAAAGAATAGGTATGTGGTCAGTGTGCGCAGTATAAAAAAATCCTGCACCACACACTGCATAATGAGAGAAAAAAAACTCTGACCGTTATTTTTGTTTAAAACAGCGACTTTGCAGTCTATTTTCGTATGGTATTTATTGATGTATTCTCGTTTTCTTGGTCTCATTTGATAGAATGGAAGATATATTACAGAAATAGAGATGATTTTGATTGGTTTGACAATGACAAGTACCTTGAAATTGAGCTCAAAGTAGCGAAAATGTTCGATTTTTGACGGTGTTAAAGAGTAAACAGATCACACCATGTGTCCAATATACATCAACTGGCGAGTCTAATATTCATGCACAAGTGCTCTGATATTATTTATACCATTTATACAATGATGCAGAATAAAAAATTGAGAATAAAATTCAAAATGAAAAGCAAAAGTAATGTAAGAGGGGCCTAGAGACGTGACTAATGAACAGAGAAGATGTTATTTTAGTGCCAGGAATGTCTGCCTTGTTTATTCTGGACCCTATTTTGAAATTGGCATCGTTTGAAATTTGTGTGAAATTGGCCAAATTGCCATTTTCTGACCACTATTTTGGGTAGTTGAAATTGGTAAATAGGCGGTTATATATACTCAATCGATAGAAGAAATGGAGTTGAGTGAAATAGCTATAATTTTAGTAGACTGAAACATTGGAATTTGCCGAAAATAGGGGTCAAAGTGGGCGAAATCGCCGATCAAATTTCATAATTTTGGCGTTATGATCGGAAATAGATTCTCTATCATTCCATAAGAATTTTTTTTTCCAAAAAATTCGACCCCAGGAACAGGTTTCCTAGAAGGCCTGTCGACCCCCAAAGGGTTAAGTACGAAATTTGGGGTTCCACTGTACATTAAAATAGTAATTTTAATGGACTAATAGAGAGGGACCCAGGACACTGCCCTGAAGCATCCTTGAGTTGTTCACATGTAGGTGTTGTTGAGGTAAAACTTCATGAGAGCATCTCTGATTCCATAATGTTCTAATTTGAGCACCCCTCAAGGGAGGTTCCTTGATGCTGGTGAGGGGCTCTTGATCTAGGGAATTGGATCTGTGCTCCGATTCCCTGAATTAAGCCTGAATACCTTCCACATCCCCCCCCACAGGCGCTGCATAATCCTACGGGTTTAGCGCTCCCCCTTGATCAAAATAATAATAATAATCTAATTTGAGCAGAAGAATGTTTTGGACTACTACATGAAAGGCTTTCTTTTGGATATTCATTACTTAATAGAGATGAACAGATTCTTCTTTCAACAAACTGGCTGTATCCCATCGAAGCAGGGCGACCCAAAAAGAAAAACAAGTTTCTCTTTTTAACTTTTAGTAATGCATACAGGAGAAGGGGTTACTAGCCCCTTGGTCCCAGCATTTTGGTCGCCTCTTACGACACCCATGGCTTATGGAAGAAGAGTTCTGTTCCACTTCCCCATGGAGATAAGAGGAAATAAACAAGAGCAAGAACTAGTAAGAAAATAGAAGAAAACCCAGAGGGGTGTGTATATATGTATATGCTTGTACAGTGGAACCTTGGTTTTCGTGATTAATTCATTCCAGAAAGTCTGATGAAAACTGAATTGTACGAAAACTGAAGCAATACAGTGGACCCCGACTTTCGGTCGGTCTGAGTATCAGTCAATTCGAGTTTCGATGGATGGCTTTTTTCAGTCCAATTTTCCCCCGCCAACCGGTCATTTCCCTGACTATTGGTCCGGGTACCAGACCTGTCCGCCTCGCCGCACAGGTGTCGTGAGCCAGTCTAGCATTGTTTACCATTGAGAGAACATTACCCAGTGCGCTCATTCAAACATTTCACAATAAATTTATTGTGTTTATTGCTGGTTTAGTGATTGTCACTGTGAAATAAGTCACCATGGGTCCAAAGAAGCTTCACAAGTCGATAAAGGCTATAGCACCAGCCAGCGATAAAGTGTAGCAAGTAAGTTAAGCAATTAAGTGATAGAAAATGATGACATGAAACTTAACTCCTACATTGTTATTTGAGGAATATAGGAACACTGGCAAGAGCACCGTCCTCTGTAACCATCTCCTCCAAGGTAAGTGTAAATATTTCTTATTTATATAAGTGTAAATATTTCTTATTTATAAATTATGTACATTGTTTGTGTGAATAGTGGTGATGGCCTGCCGCCGACCACCACGACGGCTTATGGTCAGTGGCCCTTATAAACCCAACAACACACTCCACCAGTCCTTACACTCGTAATGACATGTTTTATTCATTCTAGAGTTTATATCATGTTTCTATGTTATTAATATTGTTTATTATGTCATATTAGATGAATTGTGCTAGATAAATAAGCTGTAGAGTTGATATTATTGTGATATTGAAGGACTATCTTGTCCTGCCTCCAAACAAACTCTCCTGCCTCTCTCATACACCAACAAGAGTCTTCAATAAAGGTAAAACTGATTTAACTGTTCATTTATCAATTAAAATTAGTGCTTTATATTTATTTCTCATTGTTTTCTGTATGTAAAACTATAGTATTTATTCTTTAAAAAATGAATTTTTGTGAATATTTTTGGGTGGAAACGGATTAATTGTACAGTCATACCTCGGTTAACGATATTAATCGGTCAGAGTGGGCATTTCTGTAACCGAATTAATCTTTATCCGAATCAATTTTCCCCATAAGAAATAATGGAAATAAAATTAATCCGTTCCAGACTTCCAAAAGTAGTAAAATAAAATATTTTTTAGAACTTTTTGACATTAAATAATACACAATTTAATGAACATTAAAGAAATACATGTAAATATAGTACAATAACATGTCACTTATATTTATTGAAGAGTTGTTGATGTGTGGAGGACGGGAGGAGGGGATAGGATGGAGTATAGTATGCTAGTGTTTGGAAGAGGAATCCCCTTCCATTAACACTGCAGGTACCAAGTTCTTTTCTGGGGTTACTTCCCTTTTTCTTTTAATGCCACTAGGACCAGGTTGAGAGTCACTGGACCCCTCTCTAACCAAAAATCTGTCCAGGGAGCTCTGTGTCTGGCGATTCTTTAACACATCCCTGAAATGACACACCACTGTGTCATTGTACAGGTTGCCAGCACGGCCTGCAACAGCATGGTTAGGGTGATAGTCACCCATAAAGCCTTGCACATCAGTCCATTTGGCACAGATCTCCCTAATCCTTGAAGAAGGCACCTTCTTCCATCTCTGTTCCACCTCCTCCTCCTCTGAACCATTGTCCTGACCTGTGGTCTCTTGTTGCAGTTGCTGTTGAAGCTCTT
>WNWK01016598.1:0-44491 GCA_009830355.1 Cherax destructor
CCCGAATGGGTACACTCCACCAAGATTGGTACTCACCACCAAGATAGGAACACTATACCAGGATGGGTACACACAACCAGAATTGGTACACACCACCAGGATGGGTACACTATACCAGGATGGGTACACACTACCAAAATGAGTTCGCTATACCAGAATGGGTACACTATACCAAGATGGGTACACACCACCAGGATGTGTACACACCACCAGGATGGGTATACACCACCAGGATGGGTACAAACCAGTTAGATGGGTACACTATACGAGGATAGGTACACTATACCATGATGGGTACACACCACCAGGTTTGGTACACTATACCAGAATAGGTATTCTATACCAGGATGGATACACACCACCAAAATGGGTACACTTTACCAGGATGGGTATTCACCACCAGAATGGGTACATACAACCAGAAGGTGTACAGTATAACAGGATGGATACACACCACCAAAATGGGTACACTTTACCAGGATGGGTACACACCACCAGGATGGGTACACACAACCAGGATGGGTACACTATACCAGGATGATTACACACCACCAGAATTTGAAAACACCACCAGGATGGGTACACAACACCAGGATGGGTAAACACCACCAGAATGGGTACACACCACCAGGATGGGTACACACTACCAGGATGGATACACTATACCAGGATGGGTACACACACCAGAATGTGTACACCACAAGAATAGGTACACACCAATAGAATTTGAACACACCACCAGGATGGGTACACACCACCAGGAAGGGTACACACCACCAGGATGGGTACACACCACCAGGATGGGTACACACCACCAGAATTTGAAAACACCACCAGGATGGGTACACAACACCAGGATGGGTACACCCCACCAGAATGCGTACACACCACCAGGATGGGTACACACTACCAGGATGGGTACACTATACCAGGATGGGTACACACCACCAGAATGGTTACACACCACCAGAATTTGTACACACCACCAGGATGGGTACACACCACCAGGATGGGTACACACCACCAGGATGGGTACACTATACCAGGATGGGTACACATCACCTGAATGAGTACACACCACCAGAAAGGGTACAGTCCACAAGGATGGGTACACTATACCAGGATGGGTTGTCACCACAAGAATGGGTACACACCAGCAGAATGGGTACACCATACCAGGATGGATGCACACCACCAGGATGGGTACAAACCACCAGGATGGGTACAAACCACCAGGATAGGTACAAACAACCAGGATGGGTACACACCACCAGGATAGGTACACACCAGCAGGATGGGTACACACCACAAGGATGAGTACACTTTACCAGGTTGGGTACACATCACCAGAATGGCTTCACTATACCAGGATAAGTACACACCAACGGGATGGGTACACACCAACGGGATGGGTACACACCACCGGGATGGGTACATACCACCGGGATGGGTACACATCACTTGGATGGGTACTCTATAACAGAATAGTTACTCTATACCAGGATGTGTACACACCATCAGGATAGGTACACACCACCAGGATGGGTACACTATACCAGGATGGGTACACTATACCAGGATGGGTACACTATACCAGGATGGGTACACACCACCAGAATGGGTACACACCACCAGAATGGGTACACACCACCAGAATGAGTACACACCACCAGAATGGGTACACACCACCAGAATAGGTACACACCACCAGAATGGGTACACACCACCAGGATGGGTACACACCACCAGAATGAGTACACACCACCAGAATGGGTACACATCACCAGGATGGGTACTCTATACCAGAATAGTTACTCTATACCAGGATGGGTACACACCATTTGGATGGGTATACACTACCAGGAAGTGTACACTATAAGAGGCGTCAATTGAGTATCGGTCCAGACTGGCGTCAAGTGATATCAGTCCAGACTGGCGTCAAGTGAGTATCAGTCCAGACTGGCGTCAAGTGAGTGTCAGTCCAAACTGGTGACAAGTGATATCAGTCCAGACTGGCGTCAAGTGAGTGTCAGTCCAAACTGGTGTCAAGTGATATCAGTCCAGACTGGTGTCAAGTGATATCAGTCCAGACTGGCGTCAAGTGAGTATCAGTCCAGACTGGCGTCAAGTGATATCAGTCCAGACTGGCGTCAAGTGAGTATCAGTCCAGACTGGCGTCATGTGATATCAGTCCAGACTGGCGTCAAGTGAGTATCAGTTCAGACTGGCGTCAAGTGAGTGTCAGTCCAAACTGGTGTCAAGTGAGTGTCAGTCCAGACTGGTGTCAAGAGAGTGTCAGTCCAGACTGGTGTCAAGTGAGTGTCAGTTTAGACTGGTGTCAAGTGAGAGTCAGTCCAGACGTGTCAAGTGGGTGTCAGTCCAGACTGGTGTCCAGTGAGCGTCAGTCCATACTGGTGTCAAGTGAGTGTCAGTCCAGACTGGTGTCAAGAGAGTGTCAGTCCAGACTGGTGTCAAGTGATCGTCAGTCCAGACTGGTGTCCAGTGAGCGTCAGTCCAGACTGGTGTCAAGTGAGGGTCAGTCCAGACTGGTGTCAAGTGAGGGTCAGTCCAGACTGGTGTCAAGTGAGTGTCAGTCCAGACTGGTGTCAAGTGAGTGTCAGTCCAGACTTGTGTCAAGTGTGTGTGTTAGTCCAGACGAGTGTCAAGTGAATGTCAGTGTAATCCAGTGTCAGGTGAATGTCAGTCCAACTTGGTGTCAAGTGAGTGTCAGTTCAGAATCAATCAGGGACATGTTGCAGGTGGCTGCAGTTGCTTGGGACCCACTAGTTGTGGCGGCGGAGCCCTGCCAGGTGATGGGAGTGGGGTGGCGTGCCTTGGCGTCGGGGCTCGTTCTGGCGGCCAAAGTTGTGGAGAGGATGGTCAACCAAAATATCTACGACGACGTCACACAAGGTAGGTGCAGAGGTCATCCTCCACGACGTCTTAATAGGTAGCACTAATTTTATCTATGATGACATCTCATATGGTAAGTGCCAAGGCAACACTCCACGACGTGTCACAAGGTAAGTGATATCATCTACCAGAACTTTTCAAGAGATATGTGTTGAAGTCATCTACTACGACGTTTTACTAGGTATGTGTTAAAATTATCTGTCAAGACATTGACAAGGTAGGTGTCAAGGCCATTTATCACGACGTGTCATTAGGTAATCTGTTATAAAGTTTTACTAAGTTGGTATCAAGGTCATCTACATGTGACAGCGTAGGTACCAAGGTCATATCACACGTCTTACGATGTATGTGTCCAATTCATATGCCAAAACATCTCACAAGATAGATGTGAAAGTCGTGTAACACATCCTACAAGTTACAGTGGATGTTAAAGGCATCTACCATGACGCCTCACGATGCACATATCAAGATCATTTACCACGACGCCTCAAATGGTGGAAGTCAATAATTTATGACTACGTGATTTCTAGCTTAGAGCCAAGATCTTCTATGACGCATCACAAAGTGCTAAGGCTCTTCTACCACACCTCACAAGATAGGTGATAAAGTCATATACCAAAAAGTGTTGCAAAATAGATGGTGAGTTGACCTGTTTAAAATGGTGAATTGACATGTGTCTCAGTAGTTGTTGACTCATGTCCAGTGAAAACGTTTTTAGTGCATTCTCAGAGTGAGTCCTATTTAAGTATAAAGTTTAGAGCGGCTGTACCTACAGGTGAGGGCACAGCTACAAGAAGCTAGGAAGGAGATATAAAAATTTTGGAGACAAAAAGAATCATCCCCAAAACAAGGAAGAGGAATCAAGATACGAGCCACAAGGAATGGAAACTGATGGGTAAAAAGAGATTAAAGCTGAAAAAGAAGAATGTCGTAAAAACAGCTGTTGCGACAACCAATTCTCTCGCTGTTCTGCCAAAAGAATGTGGTTCAGACATGAAAGATACAAAAAGAACCAATGCTGAAGGTAATAATGTTATAGTAGCAGGCGACTTCCAGATCAGATACACGGACAGTGCTTTTTGAAACAAGGATAGGAAGAGGAGGCAGAGTGTGTGTTTTCCTGGAGCAGGAATAAAGGAAATAGTTATCAGTTTTGGAAATATCAATGTTATCAGGAAACATACAAGTGAAAACGTTCTTGCCAGTTATAGGTCAACAATAGACATTATTAGGAAAAAGAGAGGGATCCTTGTCTTATGTAGCTCTCTACTCTACAGAGGAACTTGCACCGAGTGGCTCTCTAGAATATTTTTTATTAATTGCAGGCTAGATAAGTACCACAAAAAAATTGCAGCACTATTCTATGAAACGGATTTCTTCATTCACAAAACTGCCAATAGTCCAGGGATTGGATGCATGTATCTAGAGCAGGAATAGCAGCATTAGCTGTTTCAATTTAGAGTCCTTCTCAATGAAATAAACGTTTAAGGAAACTGGACAAGCATGTTTGTATGTGGAATAAGAAGGGACTGTGCTACTGTGAATTTAGTATTAGAAAGTTAACAAGAGAGTAAAGTACAATTATGATGATAATAATAAAGGAAATAGTGAAGAAAGTAAAGATGATCAGGAAGAAGATTCAGAAAATAGTCGTAGCAATACATACAAAATATATGAGAAGAGATTGCGTGCATACGCAGGAAACACCGATGTTGTTCTAATAAGTGATATACAGTTTATTTTGAAGAGTCAGGATGTGCATTTCGAGTGTCATATTCAGAACTTTAAGTTATTCCACATTGATGCAAATAACGAGACGTGGGCTGGAGTGGACTATATATCCGAGAAAGCTAGAAATGCTTTATAAAAACATACATATGCTGAGTGGTCACTTTATTAGGTACACCCTTTAAGAAATTCTTCTTAAAGGAACCATATGATCCTAAAGAAACTACTAAAACTTTCACTAGATCAACCGAAACCAGCACACTTGTATGGCCTTCCTAAGACACACAAGCCTGGCATCCCACTACGTCCTATCACTTCGGGCATAGGAGTGGACCACACAGATTAGCTGGCCACCTATTGCTCTCAGAACAGTTTGAATTCTTTGTTTCATGGATTCAACAAGGTAGTGGCAAATCTCTTAGAGATTCAAGTCCTTGTTGACATTGCATCACGTAGTTGCTGCAGATTTTTTTGATGCACGTTCATGCTTCGAATATCCTGTACGACCACAAGCCAAAAGTTTACATAAAATGCTGACCCTCCCAGCTGAATGTTCCAGCAGAAATCGGGATTTGTCAAACTAGGCGACCTTTTCTTCCAATTTTTAATTGCCCACTTTTGACGAGCCTGTGCCCTCTATAGTCTTAGTTTCCTGTTTTTAGCTAACATAAGTGGAGCCTGATGTGGTCTTCTGCAACTGTATCCCATCCTCTACAAGCTTCAATGCATTGTGTGTTCATAGATGCTCTACTCCATACCATTACCGTAATGTGTGGCTATTTGAGTTTCAGTAGCTTTCCTGTCAGCTTTAACCCGTCTTGCCAATCTCCTCTGACCTCTCTCAATAACAACGCTTTCTCGCTCACAGAAATGCTGGTCACTGGATGTTTTGTGCTTTTCACACCATTCTCTGTAAACTCTAGAAACATTTGTGCCTGAAAATCTCGGGAGATCAGCAGTTTCTGAGATTCTCAAACCCCAATTCTAGCACCAACAATCATTCCATGTCGTGTAGAACTGCAGAAAGATATAAGGAGGATTTTCTAGTGGGCAGTGGTGAATAACATGTCGTTCAGTGGTGAGAAGCTCCAGCTGCTTAGGTATGGAAAAAATGGAGAACTCAAAAGGGACACTGTATACAAAACTCAAGAAAATCGTCAAACAGAATGCAAGGGACACGTGACAGACTTGAAAATAATAATGTTAGATGACCTTTCAAAGGACACAATAAGACCAAGATCAAGAAGACGACGGGGTGGGTACTTTTTAAACAAGGGAAATAATGCCAATGGTGACATTTTTCAAATCGCTCGTGCTCTCTCATTTAAAATACGTATTGCTCTGTTGACGGCCCCCGTTCAGGAGAAATATCAGAGATGGAACAGATTCAGAAATCGTTTACGACTCCCATATAGCCAATGAACTATTTAAATTACTTGGAACGCCTTAAAGCCTTAAATACGTATTCAGTGGCGTGGAGGAGATAGAGAGATACATGATAATATATACATAAAAAGTATACTTGAGGGTCTTCTCCGAAATCTGCACACTGTGAGAGATATGGAAGGAAGTGCAAAATAAACTCAGTGAAAAGTAGGTGTGCAGTGGCCACGTCCTCGGCCCCAGACTATTCATCATCTTACCAGAAGATATCAGAAAAACTGCTGGGACAAATGTAGAAGTCTTCAAGAGGAAATTGGTTATGTAGGTCAGCTGGCCACCAGGAGCAGCAGCAGCAGGATGGTTTACTAGGTGTGTACTCACCTAGTTGTGGTTGCAGGGGTCGATACATAGCTCCTGGCCCCGCCTCTTCACTGGCCGCTACTGGGTCACTCTCCCTGCGCCATGAGCTTTATCATACCTCTTCATAAAGCTATGAATGGATCCTGCCTCCACTACATCGCTTCCCAAACTATTCCACTTCCTTACCACTCTGTGACTGAAGAAATACTTCCTAACATCCCTGTGATTCATTTGAGTCTTCAACTTCCAACTGTGTCCCCTTGTTGCTGTGTGCCATCTCTGGAACATTCTGTGTCTGTCCACCTTGTCAATTCCTCTCAGTATTTTATATGTCTTAGCTCCGGACTAGTCTTATTGCAAACCTTTGCACTTTCTCTAGTTTCTTTACGTGCTTGGCTAGGTGTGGGTTCCAAACTGGTGATGAATACTCCAATATGGACCTAACGTACACAGTGTACAGGGTCCTGAACGATTCCTTATTAAGATGTCGGAATGCTGTTCTTAGGTTTGCTAGGCGCCCGTATGCTGCAGCAGTTATTTGGTTGATGTGCGCCTCAGGAGATGTGTCTGGTGTTATACTCACCTCAAGATTTTTTTCCTTGAGTGAGGTTTGTAGTCTCTGGCCCCTAGAGTGTAGTCCGTCTGCGGTCTTCTTTGCCCTTCCCCAATCTTCATGACTTTGCACTTGGTGGGGTTGAACTCCAGGAGCCAATTGCTGGACCAGGCTTGCAGCCTGTCCAGATCCCTTTGTAGTTCTGCCTGGTCCTCGTCCGATTGAATTATTCTCATCAACTTCACATCATCTGCAAACAGGGACACTTCGGAGTCTATTCGTTCCGTCATGTCGTTCACAAATACCAGAAACAGCACCGGTCCTAGGACTGACCCCTGTGTGTGTGTGTGTGTTTGTGTTTGTGTGTGTGTGTGTGTGTGTGTGTGTGTGTGTGTGTGTGTGTGTGTGTGTGTGTGTGTGTGTGTGTGTGTGTGTGTGTGTGTGTAGTGGTGCACGTGTGTCCTTTACCTAACATGCGTGTACATATTTATGCATGCAAAACAACCAATATGATAAAGCAGTGAAATTCCAAGCGCTTTCGTGATTTCTCGTTATCATAAGAAATAGTGTGAAGGATCCCAAGAAAACCAGCGAAGATCGACATTGAGATTTGGCTTCATCTGGCATAAATGCTGATTCTTCAGCTGTTCGACGAAGGCTTCTTGAAGTTGGCAGAACTTAAAGAAAGCCGGAAAATAAATAATTATTGACTGCTGCTATAAAGAAAATAAACGGCTCCTGTGGGCACTCGATCATAAGGGATGGAAGACAGATGAATGGAGAAAAGTTATATCTTCAGATGAGGCGCATTTTGAAGTACCTTTCACACTTGGGCAATGGGTAGTACTGGTAACATACATATAAATACGCATTCAATAGCACTCTTAATAGGCACTTACCATCGTGAAAGGTAAAGTCTGTGAATAATCCCAATTATAAACACCATGAGTTCTACCCCGGCTTTTATGCAGGAGAGAAGATGCCGTCTCGGTACGTAAGGTGACCGTGAAGCCTTGTCTAATTCACAGTGAATGTTAGAGTACTTCAAGGCACTAGCCTAGTGTAAGGTAAGTAGCCCCTTTAACTAGATTGTTAATAGATTCTCATAATTAGACAGAATGTAGTCGCCTGTCTCTTAACTCACAAACGTTTTTTTTTGTGACTGAAACGTGGGTAGCCAGTGAGCACTCTCGGGTAGCCAGTGAGCACTCGCGGGTAGCTTGTGAACACTCGCGGGTAGCTTGTGAAAACTTACGGGTAGCCAGTGAGCACTCGCGGGTAGACAGTGAGCACTCGCGGGTAGAGAGTGAGCACTCGCGGGTAGCCTGTGAACACTCGCGGGTAGCCTGTGAGCACTCGCGGGTAGCCTGTGAGCACTCGCGGGTAGCCAGGGAGCACTCGCGGGTAGCCAGGGAGCACTCGAGGAGGGTAGCAAGTGAGCACTCGAGGGTAACAAGTGAGCACTCGAGGGTAGCAAGTGAGCACTCGCGGGAAGCCAGTGAGCACTCGCGGGAAGCCAGTGAGCACTCGCGGGTAGCCAGGGAGCACTCTCGGGAAGCCAGTGAGCACTCGTGGGTAGCCAGGGAGCAATCGAGGGTAGCCAGGGAGCACTCGAGGGTAGCCAGGGAGCACTCGAGGGTAGCCAGGGAGCACTCGAGGGTAGCCAGTGAGCACTCGCGGGTAGCCAGGGAGCACTCGCGGGTAGCCAGGGAGCACTCGCGGGTAGCACGTGAGCACTCGCGGGTAGCCAGTGAGCACTCGCGGGTAGCCTGTGAACACTCGCGGGTAGCTTGTGAACACTCACGGGTAGCTTGTGAAAACTTACGGGTAGCCAGTGAGCACTCGCGGGTAGACAGTGAGCACTCGCGGGTAGCCAGGGAGCACTCGAGGGTAGCCAGGGAGCACTCGAGGGTAGCCAGGGAGCACTCGAGGGTAGCCAGGAGCACTCGAGGGTAGCCAGGGAGCACTCGAGGGTAGCCAGGGAGCACTCGAGGGTAGCCAGGGAGCACTCGAGGGTAGCCAGGGAGCACTCGAGGGTAGCCAGGGAGCACTCGAGGGTAGCCAGGGAGCACTCGAGGGTAGCCAGGGAGCACTCGCGGGTAGACAGTGAGCACTCGCGGGTAGACAGTGAGCACTCGCGGGTAGACAGTGAGCACTCGCGGGTAGACAGTGAGCACTCGCGGGTAGCCTGTGAACACTCGCGGGTAGCCAGTGAGCACTCACGGGTAGCCTGTGAGCACTCGCGGGTAGCCAGTGAGCACTCAAGGGTAGCCAGGGAGCACTCGAGGGTAGCTAGTGAGCACTCGAGGGTAGCAAGTGAGCACTCGAGGGTAGTAAGTGAGCACTCGAGGGTAGCCAGGGAGCACTCGCGGGAAGCCAGGGAGCACTCAAGGGTAGCCAGTGAGCACTCACGGGTAGTCTGTGAGCACTCAAGGGTAGCCAGTGAGCACTCAAGGGTAGTCAGGGAGCACTCGAGGGTAGCAAGTGAGCACTCGAGGGTAGCAAGTGAGCACTCGAGGGTAGCAAGTGAGCACTCGAGGGTAGCCAGGGAGCACTCGCGGGAAGCCAGGGAGCACTCAAGGGTAGCCAGGGAGCACTCGACGGTAGCAAGTGAGCACTCGAGGGTAGCCAGTGAGCACTCAAGGGTAGCCAGGGAGCACTCGAGGGTAGCAAGTGAGCACTCGCGGGTAGCCAGTGAGCACTCAAGGGTAGCCAGGGAGCACTCGAGGGTAGCAAGGGAGCACTCGAGGGTAGCAAGTGAGCACTCGAGGGTAGACAGTGAGCACTCGCGGGTAGACAGTGAGCACTCGCGGGTAGAGAGTGAGCACTCGCGGGTAGCCTGTGAACACTCGCGGGTAGCCTGTGAGCACTCGCGGGTAGCCTGTGAGCACTCGCGGGTAGCCAGGGAGCACTCGCGGGTAGCCAGGGAGCACTCGAGGGTAGCAAGTGAGCACTCGAGGGTAGCAAGTGAGCACTCGCGGGTAGCAAGTGAGCACTCGCGGGAAGCCAGTGAGCACTCGCGGGAAGCCAGTGAGCACTCGCGGGTAGCCAGGGAGAACTCGCGGGAAGCCAGTGAGCAATCGAGGGTAGCCAGGGAGCACTCGAGGGTAGCCAGGGAGCACTCGAGGGTAGCCAGGGAGCACTCGAGGGTAGCCAGGGAGCACTCGAGGGTAGCCAGTGAGCACTCGCGGGTAGCCAGGGAGCACTCGCGGGTAGCCAGGGAGCACTCGCGGGTAGCACGTGAGCACTCGCGGGTAGCCAGTGAGCACTCGCAGGTAGCCTGTGAACACTCGCGGGTAGCTTGTGAAAACTTACGGGTAGCTAGTGAGCACTCGCGGGTAGCCAGGGAGCACTCGCGGGTAGCACGTGAGCACTCGCGGGTAGCCAGTGAGCACTCGCAGGTAGCCTGTGAACACTCGCGGGTAGCTTGTGAAAACTTACGGGTAGCCAGTGAGCACTCGCGGGTAGCCAGGGAGCACTCGAGGGTAGACAGGGAGCACTCAAGGGTAGCCAGGGAGCACTCGAGGGTAGCCAGGGAGCACTCGAGGGTAGCCAGAGAGCACTCGAGGGTAGCCAGGGAGCACTCGAGGGTAGCCAGGTTAAATTTTGTGGTGTTTTTGAGACAATGTATGTTCAGTTTCATTGACAGTGTGTTATGTTATTGTATAGAAAAACTTAGCTAGGATTGGGTAGTAGGATGGACATTTTTTGTTTGTGCTTTTGGCACGGGTTCTTATTATAGGATATATAGACTGATGTGTTTATTCCTGTTCTGTTTGCTTGTTTTTGTTTATATGAGCCTGATTTATTTTTGGGCATTTATTGGATTGTTATGTATATATGTGTTTTTAATAAAATATAAAAAAAAAAAGTTCATTTCTACATTTACTACAATCTCTGGGAAGTACCCCCTAACCTTGTTATTCAGTTTATAAAACACACTATAGTGATTTACTAGGTATACCCAAAGGGGTGCCTTTATTAGGTTGCTTGATTTTTTCCTCCTAATTTTCGATTTTATTTTCCTTATAACTTGGGAGTGCCTCATCTAATACGCTTGTGTATGGTAACAACGACTACATTCTTGGGACGACTGACATACTCATATGTCCTATGATCAGAGTTGTTGAACCATTCCCAGCATCCTGAAATGGTTCTGATAACCACCAAAATCCTCAGTGGCATATCTTCCAACTTTAAAAAAAATTGTGTGAAAAACTTCGACGATGCCGGAGAGTGAAATTAAATTAGTAAGTGCAGATTTGACGATATCATGGGTATAATAGTATGGAATTTTTATTCCCGCTGAACCACGTTAAATAAATGTCAGTTTACCTCTTCTGAATGGCTTCAGTATTTAATGACTGATGCAGCTTACGACCAGGAGAGCATCTGTTAAGTTTCGTCTGCGTGCAGACAAATTTGTTGATGTAGTATAATAGTAAAATTTTTGAGTCGTTTGAGAAAGTCTTATCTGATCGTCTTGACATTTGAACCACTGGTGTGGTTTCTTGAACACAAGGCTCACGCTGCCATGGAGTGCCGAATATCCCAATTTGACAGTTTTATTCATGTTTATTTAATAGCTAACGAATGTTTCTTCTGATTAGCTTCAACCTTCACGTTTAGTCCAAACAGAAATTGAAAGCTTGGAATCATTGGAATCAGATCAGTTACTGAATAAGGCCTTTTCTGATCGGTTTCAAACTTTACCAATGTTGAGCTTTGTTAAAACACTCATTCTGAACTGTGTAAAGTTCAGTTTGCCAATTTTATTAAGCAAATTGTTTTCCATATAGCAACTAGTGAATACATCATTTGATCAGCTATGGCGTGCTAGTTTGCAAGTTTTTTGCCAAGTTTATCAAATTAGGTTTTCAAGAAATCTAAACATACATTTTTTACTGGATTGCTGAGAATTTTAAAACTAACGAAACTGCAAGTTTTCTAAGCTGAGTGAACCCTTACATACTGCACGGCTTGGTGCCAGAGCCGTTCATCAGCTTCAACTTGTTCATACAATGGAAGGTTTGTGTCAGTAACTTCAGAAGGCTTTATGCAATCTGCTTCACATTTTAAACATTGGTCATCTATTACTAGGAGAAGATTCGTAGAGCAGTTAACATGTGCAGGTGCTCTCTGCTCACTTTTATATATCCTATTCTCGAAATTGATTTTCACAAGATGGCTGTACAGAACTTCGACTTCACAACACATTGACTAATGTTGCTATAGGTTATAGAGTCTCATATATACACTTGCACATGATAGTGGTGGTGGTGGTCGTCGTGAGAATGGTGGTGGTGGTTGTGAGAATGGTGGTGATAGCGGAGATAGTGATGTTGGAGTGGAGGTGATAGTTTTGGAGGTGGTGATAATGGAGGTGGTGGTGGTAATGGTGGGGGTAATGGAGGTGGTGGTGGTGGTGGTAATGGAGGTGATGGAGGTGGTGTTGGTGGTAGTAATGGAGATGGTGGTGGTAATGGAGGTGGTGATGGTAATGGAGGTAGTGATGGTGGTAGTAATGAAGGTGGTGGTGGTAGTAATGGAGGTGGTGGTGGTAATGGAGGTGGTGGTGGTGGTAGTAATGGAGGTGGTGGTGGTAGTAATAGAGGTGGTTATGGTCGTCTTAATGGAAGTGGTGGTGGTGGTAGTAGTAGTAATGGAGATGGTGGTGGTGATGGGAATGGAGGTGGTGATGGTGGTAGTAATGGAGGTGGTTATGGTGGTGGTAATGGAGGTGGTTGTGGTAGTAGTAGTAATGGAGATGGTGGTGGTGATGGGAATGGAGGTGGTGATGGTGGTAGTAATGGAGGTGGTGGTGGTGGTGGTTGTAATAGTGGTGGTGGTAGTGGTTGTAATGGAGGTGGTTATGGTGGTAGTAATGGAGGTGGTGATGGTGGTTGTAATGGAAGTGGTAGTGGTTTGGTAACCGATGTGGAAAATCAGGTGAGTATACTGATTTCAAAACTGTTAGTCCTCCTAAGTCTTTGGAGGGGAAACAACGGGGATTTAAGGGTAGCATAGAAATCCTCAGTAGACAGTACCTAGCTCGTGATCGTGCACTTGATGTTGCCATATTTCCTTATCCACTCTTCAGTTATAAGACTAATTAAGTAATGAAGCCTTTAAACGCTAATGTATTTTATCACCTCTTATAAGTATTTAAGAGAAGTTGGAGTTAGACATAGTAATTTAGCTTAGTTCCTATGATTACTTTATTCAGCCTACATAAATTGACAATAGTTGGCACTTGATGAGCCACCCTCGAGTGCTCCCTGGCAACCCTCGAGTACTCCCTGGCTACCCTCGAGTGCTCCCTGGCTACCCTCGAGTACTCCCTGGCTACCCTAGAGTACTCCCTGGCTACCCTCGAGTGCTCCCTGGCTACCCGCGAGTGCTCCCTGGCTACCCGCGAGTGCTCCCTGGCTACCCGCGAGTGCTCCCTGACTACCCTCGAGTGCTCCCTGGAAACCCGCGAGTGCTCATTTGTTACCCTCGAGTGCTCCCTGACTACCCTCGAGTGCTCCCTGGCTACCCGCGAGTGCTCCCTGGCTACCCTCGAGTGCTCCCTGGCTACCCGCGAGTGCTCCCTGACTACCCTCGAGGGCTCCCTGGCTACCCGCGAGTGCTCCCTGACTACCCTCGAGTGCTCCCTGGCTACCCTCGAGTGCTCCCTGGCTACCCTCGAGTGCTCCCTGGCTACGACGACGTCACACAAGGTAGGTGCAGAGGTCATCCTCCACGACGTCTTAATAGGTAGCACTAATTTTATCTATGATGACATCTCATATGGTAAGTGCCAAGGCAACACTCCACGACGTGTCACAAGGTAAGTGATATCATCTACCAGAACTTTTCAAGAGATATGTGTTGAAGTCATCTACTACGACGTTTTACTAGGTATGTGTTAAAATTATCTGTCAAGACATTGACAAGGTAGGTGTCAAGGCCATTTATCACGACGTGTCATTAGGTAATCTGTTATAAAGTTTTACTAAGTTGGTATCAAGGTCATCTACATGTGACAGCGTAGGTACCAAGGTCATATCACACGTCTTACGATGTATGTGTCCAATTCATATGCCAAAACATCTCACAAGATAGATGTGAAAGTCGTGTAACACATCCTACAAGTTACAGTGGATGTTAAAGGCATCTACCATGACGCCTCACGATGCACATATCAAGATCATTTACCACGACGCCTCAAATGGTGGAAGTCAATAATTTATGACTACGTGATTTCTAGCTTAGAGCCAAGATCTTCTATGACGCATCACAAAGTGCTAAGGCTCTTCTACCACACCTCACAAGATAGGTGATAAAGTCATATACCAAAAAGTGTTGCAAAATAGATGGTGATTTGACCTGTTTAAAATGGTGAATTGACATGTGTCTCAGTAGTTGTTGACTCATGTCCAGTGAAAACGTTTTTAGTGCATTCTCAGAGTGAGTCCTATTTAAGTATAAAGTTTAGAGCGGCTGTACCTACAGGTGAGGGCACAGCTACAAGAAGCTAGGAAGGAGATATAAAAATTTTGGAGACAAAAAGAATCATCCCCAAAACAAGGAAGAGGAATCAAGATACGAGCCACAAGGAATGGAAACTGATGGGTAAAAAGAGATTAAAGCTGAAAAAGAAGAATGTCGTAAAAACAGCTGTTGCGACAACCAATTCTCTCGCTGTTCTGCCAAAAGAATGTGGTTCAGACATGAAAGATACAAAAAGAACCAATGCTGAAGGTAATAATGTTATAGTAGCAGGCGACTTCCAGATCAGATACACGGACAGTGCTTTTTGAAACAAGGATAGGAAGAGGAGGCAGAGTGTGTGTTTTCCTGGAACAGGAATAAAGGAAATAGTTATCAGTTTTGGAAATATCAATGTTATCAGGAAACATACAAGTGAAAACGTTCTTGCCAGTTATAGGTCAACAATAGACATTATTATGAAAAAGAGAGGGATCCTTGTCTTATGTAGCTCTCTACTCTACAGAGGAACTTGCACCGAGTGGCTCTCTAGAATATTTTATTAATTGCAGGCTAGATAAGTACCACAAAAAATTGCAGCACTATTCTATGAAACGGATTTCTTCATTCACAAAACTGCCAATAGTCCAGGGATTGGATGCATGTATCTAGAGCAGGAATAGCAGCATTAGCTGTTTCAATTTAGAGTCCTTCTCAATGAAATAAACGTTTAAGGAAACTGGACAAGCATGTTTGTATGTGGAATAAGAAGGGACTGTGCTACTGTGAATTTAGTATTAGAAAGTTAACAAGAGAGTAAAGTACAATTATGATGATAATAATAAAGGAAATAGTGAAGAAAGTAAAGATGATCAGGAAGAAGATTCAGAAAATAGTCGTAGCAATACATACAAAATATGAGAAGAGATTGCGTGCATACGCAGAAACACCGATGTTGTTCTAATAAGTGATATACAGTTTATTTTGAAGAGTCAGGATGTGCATTTCGAGTGTCATATTCAGAACTTTAAGTTATTCCACATTGATGCAAATAACGAGACGTGGGCTGGAGTGGACTATATATCCGAGAAAGCTAGAAATGCTTTATAAAAACATACATATGCTGAGTGGTCACTTTATTAGGTACACCCTTTAAGAAATTCTTCTTAAAGGAACCATATGATCCTAAAGAAACTACTAAAACTTTCACTAGATCAACCGAAACCAGCACACTTGTATGGCCTTCCTAAGACACACAAGCCTGGCATCCCACTACGTCCTATCACTTCGGGCATAGGGAGTGGACCACACAGATTAGCTGGCCACCTATTGCTCTCAGAACAGTTTGAATTCTTTGTTTCATGGATTCAACAAGGTAGTGGCAAATCTCTTAGAGATTCAAGTCCATGTTGACATTGCATCACGTAGTTGCTGCAGATTTTTCTGATGCACGTTCATGCTTCGAATATCCTGTACGACCACAAGCCAAAAGTTTACATAAAATGCTGACCCTCCCAGCTGAATGTCCCAGCAGAAATCGGGATTTGTCAAACTAGGCGACCTTTTCTTCCAATTTTTAATTGCCCACTTTTGACGAGCCTGTGCCCTCTATAGTCTTAGTTTCCTGTTTTTAGCTAACATAAGTGGAGCCTGATGTGGTCTTCTGCAACTGTATCCCATCCTCTACAAGCTTCAATGCATTGTGTGTTCATAGATGCTCTACTCCATACCATTACCGTAATGTGTGGCTATTTGAGTTTCAGTAGCTTTCCTGTCAGCTTTAACCCGTCTTGCCAATCTCCTCTGACCTCTCTCAATAACAACGCTTTCTCGCTCACAGAAATGCTGGTCACTGGATGTTTTGTGCTTTTCACACCATTCTCTGTAAACTCTAGAAACATTTGTGCCTGAAAATCTCGGGAGATCAGCAGTTTCTGAGATTCTCAAACCCCAATTCTAGCACCAACAATCATTCCATGTCGTGTAGAACTGCAGAAAGATATAAGGAGGATTTTCTAGTGGGCAGTGGTGAATAACATGTCGTTCAGTGGTGAGAAGCTCCAGCTGCTTAGGTATGGAAAAATGGAGAACTCAAAAGGGACACTGTATACAAAACTCAAGAAAATCGTCAAACAGAATGCAAGGGACACGTGACAGACTTGAAAATAATAATGTTAGATGACCTTTCAAAGGACACAATAAGACCAAGATCAAGAAGACGACGGGTGGGTACTTTTAAACAAGGGAAATAATGCCAATGGTGACATTTTTCAAATCGCTCGTGCTCTCTCATTTAAAATACGTATTGCTCTGTTGACGGCCCCGTTCAGGAGAAATATCAGAGATGGAACAGATTCAGAAATCGTTTACGACTCCCATATAGCCAATGAACTATTTAAATTACTTGGAACGCCTTAAAGCCTTAAATACGTATTCAGTGGCGTGGAGGAGATAGAGAGATACATGATAATATATACATAAAAAGTATACTTGAGGGTCTTCTCCGAAATCTGCACACTGTGAGAGATATGGAAGGAAGTGCAAAATAAACTCAGTGAAAAGTAGGTGTGCAGTGGCCACGTCCTCGGCCCAGACTATTCATCATCTTACCAGAAGATATCAGAAAAACTGCTGGGACAAATGTAGAAGTCTTCAAGAGGAAATTGGTTATGTAGGTCAGCTGGCCACCAGGAGCAGCAGCAGCAGGATGGTTTACTAGGTGTGTACTCACCTAGTTGTGGTTCAGGGGTCGATACATAGCTCCTGGCCCCGCCTCTTCACTGGCCGCTACTGGGTCACTCTCCCTGCGCCATGAGCTTTATCATACCTCTTCATAAAGCTATGAATGGATCCTGCCTCCACTACATCGCTTCCCAAACTATTCCACTTCCTTACCACTCTGTGACTGAAGAAATACTTCCTAACATCCCTGTGATTCATTTGAGTCTTCAACTTCCAACTGTGTCCCCTTGTTGCTGTGTCCCATCTCTGGAACATTCTGTGTCTGTCCACCTTGTCAATTCCTCTCAGTATTTTATATGTCTTAGCTCCGGGACTAGTCTTATTGCAAACCTTTGCACTTTCTCTAGTTTCTTTACGTGCTTGGCTAGGTGTGGGTTCCAAACTGGTGCTGAATACTCCAATATGGACCTAACGTACACAGTGTACAGGGTCCTGAACGATTCCTTATTAAGATGTCGGAATGCTGTTCTTAGGTTTGCTAGGCGCCCGTATGCTGCAGCAGTTATTTGGTTGATGTGCGCCTCAGGAGATGTGTCTGGTGTTATACTCACCTCAAGATCTTTTTCCTTGAGTGAGGTTTGTAGTCTCTGGCCCCCTAGAGTGTAGTCCGTCTGCGGTCTTCTTTGCCCTTCCCCAATCTTCATGACTTTGCACTTGGTGGGGTTGAACTCCAGGAGCCAATTGCTGGACCAGGCTTGCAGCCTGTCCAGATCCCTTTGTAGTTCTGCCTGGTCCTCGTCCGATTGAATTATTCTCATCAACTTCACATCATCTGCAAACAGGGACACTTCGGAGTCTATTCGTTCCGTCATGTCGTTCACAAATACCAGAAACAGCACCGGTCCTAGGACTGACCCCTGTGTGTGTGTGTTTGTGTTTGTGTGTGTGTGTGTGTGTGTGTGTGTGTGTGTGTGTGTGTGTGTGTGTGTGTGTGTGTGTGTGTGTGTGTGTGTGTGAGTGCGTGCACGTGTGTCCTTTTACCTAACATGCGTGTACATATTTATGCATGCAAAACAACCAATATGATAAAGCAGTGAAATTCCAAGCGCTTTCGTGATTTCTCGTTATCATAAGAAATAGTGTGAAGGATCCCAAGAAAACCAGCGAAGATCGACATTGAGATTTGGCTTCATCTGGCATAAATGCTGATTCTTCAGCTGTTCGACGAAGGCTTCTTGAAGTTGGCAGAACTTAAAGAAAGCCGGAAAATAAATAATTATTGACTGCTGCTATAAAAAAAAAAACGGCTCCTGTGGGCACTCGATCATAAGGGATGGAAGACAGATGAATGGAGAAAAGTTATATCTTCAGATGAGGCGCATTTTGAAGTACCTTTCACACTTGGGCAATGGGTAGTACTGGTAACATACATATAAATACGCATTCAATAGCACTCTTAATAGGCACTTACCATCGTGAAAGGTAAAGTCTGTGAATAATCCCAATTATAAACACCATGAGTTCTACCCCGGCTTTTATGCAGGAGAGAAGATGCCGTCTCGGTACGTAAGGTGACCGTGAAGCCTTGTCTAATTCACAGTGAATGTTAGAGTACTTCAAGGCACTAGCCTAGTGTAAGGTAAGTAGCCCTTTAACTAGATTGTTAATAGATTCTCATAATTAGACAGAATGTAGTCGCCTGTCTCTTAACTCACAAACGTTTTTTTGTGACTGAAACGTGGGTAGCCAGTGAGCACTCTCAGGTAGCCAGTGAGCACTCGCGGGTAGCTTGTGAACACTCGCGGGTAGCTTGTGAAAACTTACGGGTAGCCAGTGAGCACTCGCGGGTAGACAGTGAGCACTCGCGGGTAGAGAGTGAGCACTCGCGGGTAGCCTGTGAACACTGCGGGTAGCCTGTGAGCACTCGCGGTAGCCTGTGAGCACTCGCGGGTAGCCAGGGAGCACTCGCGGGTAGCCAGGGAGCACTCGAGGAGGGTAGCAAGTGAGCACTCGAGGGTAACAAGTGAGCACTCGAGGGTAGCAAGTGAGCACTCGCGGGAAGCCAGGAGCACTCGAGGGTAGCCAGGAGCACTCGAGGGTAGCCAGGGAGCACTCGAGGGTAGCCAGGGAGCACTCGCGGGTAGCACGTGAGCACTCGCGGGTAGCCAGGGAGCACTCGAGGGTAGTCAGGAGCAGTCGAGGGTAGCCAGGAGCACTCGAGGGTAGCCAGGAGCACTCGCGGGTAGACAGTGAGCACTCGCGGGTAGACAGTGAGCACTCGCGGGTAGACAGTGAGCACTCCGGGTAGACAGTGAGCACTCGCGGGTAGCCGTGAACACTCGCGGGTAGCCAGTGAGCACTCACGGGAGCGTGAGCACTCAGGTAGCAAGTGAGCACTCAGGGTAGCCAGGAGCACTCGAGGGTAGCAGTGAGCACTCGAGGGTAGCAGTGAGCACTCGAGGGTAGCAGGAGCACTCGAGGGTAGCCAGGGAGCACTCGGGAAGCCAGGAGCACTCAAGGGTAGCCAGTGAGCACTCACGGGTAGTCGTGAGCACTCGAGGGTAGCCAGTGAGCACTCAGGGTAGTCAGGAGCACTCGAGGGTAGCAAGTGAGCACTCGAGGGTAGCAGTGAGCACTCGAGGGTAGCAAGGAGCACTCGAGGGTAGCCAGGGAGCACTCGCGGGAAGCCAGGGAGCACTCAGGGTAGCCAGGAGCACTCGACGGTAGCAAGTGAGCACGAGGGTAGCCAGTGAGCACTCGGGGTAGCCAGGGAGCACTCGAGGGTAGCAGTGAGCACTCGGGAGCCAGTGAGCATGGGTAGCCAGGGAGCACTCGAGGGTAGCAGGAGCACTCGAGGGTAGCAAGTGAGCACTCGGGGTAGAAGTGAGCACTCGGGTAGACAGTGAGCACTGCGGGAGAGAGTGAGCACTCGGGGTAGCCTGGAACACTCGGGTAGCCAGTGAGCACTCGCGGGTAGCCTAGAGCACTCGGGTAGCCAGGAGCACTCGGGTAGCCAGGGAGCACTCGAGGGTACAGTGAGCACTGAGGGAGAATGAGCACTCAGGGTAGCAAGTGAGCACTCGAGGGTAGCCAGTGAGCACTCGGAAGCCAGTGGCACTCGGGTAGCCAGGAGAACTCGCGGGAAGCCAGTGAGCACTCGAGGGTAGCCAGGAGCACTCGAGGGTAGCCAGGGAGCACTCGAGGGTAGCAGTGAGCACTCGAGGGTAGCAGGAGCACTCGAGGGTAGCCAGTGAGCACTCGCGGGTAGCCAGGAGCACTCGCGGTAGCCAGGGAGCACTCAGGGTAGCCGTGAGCACTCGCGGTAGCAGTGAGCACTCGCAGGGTAGCCGTGACACTGCAGCTCAAATAGGGTAGCCAGTGAGCACTCGGGGTAGCAGGAGCACTCGCGGTAGCCGTGAGCACCTCGGTACCAGGAGCACTCGAGGTAGCCGTGAACACCTCGGTAGCAGTGAGAACTACGGGTAGCAGTGAGCACTCGCGGGTAGCCAGGAGCACTCGGGGTAGCAGGAGCACTCAGGGTAGCCAGGGAGCACTCGAGGGTAGCCGGAGCACTCGGGTAGCCAGAGAGCACTCGAGGGTAGCCAGGAGCACTCGAGGGTAGCCAGGGAGCACTCGAGGGTAGGCAGGAGCACTCGGGGTAGCCAGGAGCACTCGAGGGTAGCAGTGAGCACTCCGGTAGCCAGGAGCACTCGCAGGGTGAGCCAGGGAGCACTCGAGGGAGCCAGGGAGCACTCGGGGAGACAGTGAGCACTCGTCGGAGTAGGACAGTGAGCACTCGCGGGTCAGCTCTAGCAGGAGCACTCTACATGCCTGGGTAGCCAGGTGAGCACTCACGGGAGCATGCATGAGCGGAGCACTCGAGGGTAAGGAGCACGGTCAGGAGCACTCGGGTAGCCAGGAGCACTCGCGAGGAGTCAGGAGCATCAGTGCAGGAGCACTCGGGGTAGAGTGAGCACTCGAGGTGCCAGAGCACTCAGGAGCACGAGGGTGCAGAGCTCAGGTGAGCACTCTGAGGGCTAGGAGCAGAGCATGGCGAGCATCAGGGAGCCAGGAGCACTCGAGGGTAGCCAGGGGGCACTCAGGGTAGCCAGGAGCACTCGGTAGCATGGAGCCAGTGAGCACTCAGGGACTGAGCACTCGAGGTGCAGAGCACTAGGGTAGGAGCACTCGGGGTAGCAGGAGCACTCGGGGTGGGAGCACTCGGTGCCAGGGAGCTAGTAGCCTCGAGGGTAGCCAGGAGCACTCGAGGTGTGAGCTCAGGGAGCCTAGCTCGAGGGTGCAGAGCATCGAGGCAGGACCTCAGGGCTAAAGCTCGAGGGAGCAGGACTCGGAGGGTGCCAGGGAGCACTCGAGGGTAGTCAGAATGTGCCAGAGCTAGTGTCAAACTCATGTAGCCATGAGAATCAGGCTAGCCAGAATCATGTAGCCAAGCACTTGAGGGTAATACATGAAGGGTAACAAATACATGCGGTTTCAAGGAGCACTTCTGAAGTAGTCTAGAGCACTGAAGGTGGTAGCAACATGGGGGCCAGCACTCAGTGGCAGAGTCGAGCTACCAGAGTACTCTAGTGCCAGGAGTACTCATGTACCCTTAAGCACTTTGAGGGTCCAGAGACTTCCAGGAGACTGAGGGTGCTCATTGAACTATTGTCATATTTAGCATGATAAGTAATCATAAACTTAAATTACATGTCTAACTCCAACTCTCTTAAATACTTATAAGAGGTGATAAAAACACTTAGCTTTAAAGGCTTCATTACTTAATTAGTCTTATAACTGAAGAGTGGATAGAAATATGCAACACTCATGCACGATCACACTAGGTCTGTCTACTGAGGATTTCTATGCTCCTTAAATCCGTTGTTCCTCCAAAGACTTAGGAGGACTACAGTTTTAAATCATATACCACCTGATTTTCCACATCGTACCAAACCACTACCACTTCCATTCAACACCATCACCACTCCATTACTACCACCATAACCACCTCCATTACAACCACTACCACCACCACTATTACAACCACCACCACCACCACCTCCATTACTACCACCATCACCACCTCCATTCCCATCACCACCACCATCTCCATTACTACTACTACCACAACCACCTCCATTACCACCACCATAACCACCTCCATTACTACCACCATCACCACCTCCATTCCCAACACCACCACCAACTCCATTACTACTACTACCACCACCACCACTTCCATTAAGACGACCATCACCACCTCTATTACTACCACCACCACCTCCATTACTACCACCACCACCACCTCCATTACCACCACCACCTCCATTACTACCACCACCACCTTCATTACTACCACCATCACTACCTCCATTACCATCACCACCTCCATTACCACCACCATCTCCATTACTACCACCAACACCACCTCCATCACCTCCATTACCACCACCACCACCTCCATTACCCCCACCATTACCACCACCACCTCCATTATCACCACCTCCAAAACTATCACCTCCACTCCAACATCACTATCTCCGCTATCACCACCATTCTCACAACCACCACCACCATTCTCACGACGACCACCACCACCACTATCATGTGCAAGTGTATATATGAGACTCTATAACCTATAGCAACATTAGTCAATGTGTTGTGAAGTCGAAGTTCTGTACAGCCATCTTGTGAAAATCAATTTCGAGAATAGGATATATAAAAGTGAGCAGAGAGCACCTGCACATGTTAACTGCTCTACGAATCTTCTCCTAGTAATAGATGACCAATGTTTAAAATGTGAAGCAGATTGCATAAAGCCTTCTGAAGTTACTGACACAAACCTTCCATTGTATGAACAAGTTGAAGCTGATGAACGGCTCTGGCACCAAGCCGTGCAGTATGTAAGGGTTCACTCAGCTTAGAAAACTTGCAGTTTCGTTAGTTTTAAAATTCTCAGCAATCCAGTAAAAATGTATGTTTAGATTTCTTGAAAACCTAATTTGATAAACTTGGCAAAAACTTGCAAACTAGCACGCCATAGCTGATCAAATGATGTATTCACTAGTTGCTATATGGAAAACAATTTGCTTAATAAAATTGGCAAACTGAACTTTACACAGTTCAGAATGAGTGTTTTAACAAAGCTCAACATTGGTAAAGTTTGAAACCGATCAGAAAAGGCCTTATTCAGTAACTGATCTGATTCCAATGATTCCAAGCTTTCAATTTCTGTTTGGACTAAACGTGAAGGTTGAAGCTAATCAGAAGAAACATTCGTTAGCTATTAAATAAACATGAATAAAACTGTCAAATTGGGATATTCGGCACTCCATGGCAGCGTGAGCCTTGTGTTCAAGAAACCACACCAGTGGTTCAAATGTCAAGACGATCAGATAAGACTTTCTCAAACGACTCAAAAATTTTACTATTATACTACATCAACAAATTTGTCTGCACGCAGACGAAACTTAACAGATGCTCTCCTGGTCGTAAGCTGCATCAGTCATTAAATACTGAAGCCATTCAGAAGAGGTAAACTGACATTTATTTAACGTGGTTCAGCGGGAATAAAAATTCCATACTATTATACCCATGATATCGTCAAATCTGCACTTACTAATTTAATTTCACTCTCCGGCATCGTCGAAGTTTTTCACACAATTTTTTAAAGTTGGAAGATATGCCACTGAGGATTTTGGTGGTTATCAGAACCATTTCAGGATGCTGGGAATGGTTCAACAACTCTGATCATAGGACATATGAGTATGTCAGTCGTCCCAAGAATGTAGTCGTTGTTACCATACACAAGCGTATTAGATGAGGCACTCCCAAGTTATAAGGAAAATAAAATCGAAAATTAGGAGGAAAAATCAAGCAACCTAATAAAGGCACCCTTGGGTATACCTAGTAAATCACTATAGTGTGTTTTATAAACTGAATAACAAGGTTAGGGTACTTCCCAGAGATTGTAGTAAATGTAGAAATGAACTTTTTTTTTTTATATTTTATTAAAAACACATATATACATAACAATCCAATAAATGCCCAAAAATAAATCAGGCTCATATAAACAAAAACAAGCAAACAGAACAGGAATAAACACATCAGTCTATATATCCTATAATAAGAACCCGTGCAAAAGCACAAACAAAAATGTCCATCCTACTACCCAATCCTAGCTAAGTTTTTCTATACAATAACATAACACACTGTCAATGAAACTGAACATACATTGTCTCAAAAAAACCACAAAATTTAACCGCTGGTTACATATTTTACTTCTTCCCTACCACAAAACGCAGTACATAGGCATGAAATAAAATAAAACCTTAAACTTTCTGCCTATAAAACAGGTGTTGACAATAACACACAAAACAACTGACCCCGAAACAAGGGTCACACCACAACATCATCTTAAATAAGAAATACATTAACATCAAGCCATCACTACCGTAGACAACACTGTCTACAACACAACGTCACATTCCCACACCGGATAATAAGACCACACAAAACACATTTGTGTTGCATACATATACAAACACTAGAAAAACCCAAAAATATGCAGAAGCTGCTCCTAATGTATAATTCAAACAAAAGATAGGGAACACATACAGAATACAATACTAAAAACGTTAAACTTAAGACAAACATAGCAAAACATCAACTTTATCCTACATGAATTGCCACAGATACCTGGGACAACTTCACCCAAGCACACCTGCACACTGTCGGTTGTCTAACACCTAATACCTCCTAACCTCCAACCTGCCACATAAATGCAAAACGCCAGCACATCACCACCGACAAAACCTACTACTTTAACTTTAGATTACACTACTACATCCTAGAGGAAAACCCCATGCGTCCAGGACCCCTATGACCCCCAACCAACATCACTCCAAGTCTGAGTCAACACACACCTGAACATTTACCTACAACCCCATAAAACCCCCGAAACGTCCAAAATTCGGACACCCACGATACCACCCCGTCCCAACCCATCCTAGCTTCAACCCTGTATACCCACGCCTAACCAACCACACATCAATCAACCATACTATACCCTAGTCAACCCTTCCGGATATACCCAACCTCCCCCTCCCCCACTCGACCAGTCCCCTCGAATGGTTCCTACGTCATCCCCAAAACCTTAAAAGGGACACCATCGTCATCGTTCTATAACCCTCTGAGAAAGCTTCAAACCAAGTTCTCCCATACAAACCCTGATTCCTACATTTCGTCCTGTAAAATGTGCCGCAAGGCACGAACCCGCCTCCACCCACTACCTCGCGCATACCCCACGACACATATATGAAATCAACTACCAGGTACATTAAACTTCTACGTACATTTTCCTCAAACCCACCAATATCCAGGCTTAAAGCCCCTAACATCGAAAGCCCACACCACCTACACTCCTCATGACCCGTCCAAACCATTCCCGTACCCGCCCTAAATCTTCACAAAAATACACCGCATGGTACGACGTATCAAAAGCCCACATCTCAAACAAGTACCCTCACTCGCTAAACCCATTAAAAACAATTGCGCTTTAGAAGCCAAGATTCCATGTAGGAATCGAAAAACCGTCTCCCTAACCCTCGCCCTCAGCCTCAACTTCCGGAAACCTACCCAAGTCGCCCGCCAATTATACTTTGGGTATTCTGCTACCTTGCACTATACCCCGCCTCCCCAAGCTTGTCCAAAACCCCACCCGAAAACCCTTGGCTCTCTGACAACTAGTAAAACCCTCAACATTGCCTCACATAAACTCAGGTCACGTCCACTCCCCACCTCCGTACCTCACGCATGACCACTCCCACCCGCTTACCCCCACCCCTCCCTCCTCCACATATCACTGCTATACATATATCCCGGCGTCATGACAACCTCCTTATTAAGCCAATGTCTACCAAAACCCCATATATACCGCAACACTCTCCGCTGTAATAATTCAACATCTCTCCCCACGAGTGGGTATATACCCTTGCCACATGCCACAATTTACTATACAGTAAAACATTCACTACCATAACCCTCTGCATTAACGTCACATCTCCCGGTCTCCATCCACTCATTCGCGATTGTCGCCGTTACCACCTTAGAAGAATTTTCAACCCTCGCCCTACTCGCATCATTACAATAAATTATCCCACAAATTTTCAAGCACTCAACAACATGCCAACCATACCTATTCCCCAAGTCCCCGCCCACCCACGTCCCTACCTCTAACAATTTAGATTTCACCCTGTTAATCCGCATCCCTGTAGCTGCCCCAAAAACACTTATAATCCTCCCTATAGCATCTAACCCCTCCCACCCACCTACGAGAATTGTTGTGTCATCAACATGGTATTAGCTGTCTCCGAGTCAAGGAAGGTTAATTTCCGTGCACTCTTATATGCCCACGAGACCGAGCGTTAGTTAACATGTGGTTGGTCGGGGTAGCGAATCAGATCCTCTCACTAACCGACCTTTTGTACTGTTTATACGTATAACTTTACATATTACGTATATCCCAGCTTAATCCCCCTACTAGTTTATACACATTCACAGTCTCGATACTTGAATTTCGAGTAGATAACTTGCGATATGTTAGTTCATTTCAACAGCGTCCAATATGGCGGTCGGGGTATGGCGACCCAAGCTAGCCTCGCCCGGTACAATCAACCCCTGATTATTTACAACTCGGTTTCACTATATTCACCATTTCCCAAAGTTCATCGAATATATTTCAGTCTCTTCTGAGATGAACTCCCCAGCATCAGGGTTACGACTTTATCCTGCCATATGGTCATTTCCTCAGTTCAAATAGGCCTATGGCTGCGTCACTCGGCGGCACCTTATTTCACAATTATTGTCCGATTACTGGACCTCCTGGACCGATTGTCCCACTTGATATTCCCCACGTCACTGGATATTCTCCACATTACGAAAGGAGGTAATTAAATCCGATTTGGTGGGCGGAGTCTCCAAATTCGACAGGCCATTTCACCACCTGATCTCGGGTCGCTAGGCTCGCTGTCACTCTCTGCCCATTCCCTCTACCTCCTCCCTGCCAAGCCTCTTCCCGCTTCCTCCCCGCTGGTATGATGGTTCTCTATTACATACCCCCATGTACCAGCGGTACATTAGGATATCTGTTCATATTGGAAAGTTTATCAATTACAACTTTCGAAAATACCAATATTTTCGACACTGCGGCCGGGCAGAGTTCGTTGTTAGACGAATCAAATCGAGTCAGTTTTCAACAGGCGTTTCCACCCCTCCCTGGACTGAACAGCTGTCTTCCTGGGAGGTGAATCACACTCCCTGTTTCTGGTATCCCTGGTCCGTGTCGTCTTCAACATCACTCGTGTCACTTTCCCTTAGATTTTCGTTCCCAGTTGATAGAACTCCCTTTAATTCTAAGGATTAACTTATTAATGGTGCGTAAACTCTCTTGGCCGCGACACAACACTTTGACATTCCTGACAAAACCCTGAGCGTCTGGGTATAATGTCACTATCTTACCCAGAGGCCACAATGTTCGAGGTTGCTCAGTATCAATTAACACAATGTCACCCGGTTGAATATTCTGTCGATTAGCCGCTTCTGACGCCCCTATAAAAGTGTTCACATAATGTAAGAAGATACTCTTTGCGCCACACAGTAGACCAATGATTAATTACTTTATTCAACATCTTATATTTATCACTTAACACTGTCACATTATTATAATCCTCATCAACTTCCGCAGGATTATCTCGATAGATAGGTGCAGCTAGCTTCCCCACATTATCAAGTGAAAAGGAGTCAGTACTTCTGCGTCGGGGTATCAATAATGTACGAGAGAGGACGATTATTTATCCGATTCTCTGCCTCCACTAATACTGCCCGGAATTCCTCCAAGTTAATTCGTTTCCAGTGTAGTACTTTACGCAGACACCTCTTCACTGTACCTATCAGTCTTTCATACAATCCCCCTTGCCAAGGGGCCCTAGGAGCAATAAACTTCCAGCCACACCCTCGCTGATTTAACAGAGACTGTACTTCATTACTCTCATTTAATTCCTTCAAATGTTGCGCTCCCGCTACAAAGTTAGTGGCATTATCTGAAATCATGAGTCTCGGACAGGATCTCCTAGCTGCAAATTTACGAAACAGCTGTATGAACTGTTCTGCAGATAAATCCTGTGCCACTTCTAAGTGTACTGCCCTTGTAGTGGTACAAGTGAATAAACACACATACACCTTTAAAGGAACACCATCTGCAGTACCCCTTAAAATGATTGGGCCACTGTAATCTACACCGGGTTTCATCAAATGGCTTTATTAACTGACGTTCCTTGGGCAATGGTGGAGGTCCTGGGTACATATAGGTTCTGGCATCCACACGGCGGCACACTACACATGTCTTAATCACCCTCTTCACACTCTGTCGCCCCTGGGAATCCAGAAAGTTTCCTAATACAATTTAAGGTATCTTGTACTCCACCATGCATCACATTTTTATGGGCATTTAATACAATTAAAGTTGTCAGATGATGAGTCTTGGGCAGTAAGATAGGGTGTTTAGCATATTCACCCAATTCAGCATTTTGCAATCTACCTCTACACTTGATTACGTCATCCTCCAAGTATAGCCCCAATTTCTATTATTGAACCCTTCCCAAGTTTTCCATCCCTTAGCAATTTAATCTCCTCTCCATAGATTTCCCTTGTACTCTCTGTACCCAGTATTTCAGGGGATGAGGAAAATCATACGGGATATTCATCTTGTTTATGAAGTTAAACACCAACTTCGTGACATTAATCAATTTTGGGAAGGATGAGTATTTATTTATATCAATGGCTAAGGAGGGACCGAGGATGGGCCGTGTTCACAGTAATTTCCACCGGAGCAATATGCGCCTTGAACAGGCCAGTTACTTTTATTCACCAACCAACTGGGTCCCTTAAACCATGATAAAGTCTTCACAAATTTTACATAAGTCAACCCACGAGACAAGAAATCAGCTGGGTTCTCCGCCCGGAATATGGTTAAAAGTTAACTTATGTTGACCCAAACTGTCATATTTCTCTTGCATCTGGTTAATCTCTGCGACTCTATTTTGCACGAATATAATCTTGCTGGTTCCTTGGGATCCACTGCAAGGATACCTCATTATCAGACCAAATTATGGTGTCGCTAATATTTATCTCCGGCAATTTACTCCGTAAATAATCAGCTAATTTGACACCCACATAAATGGCGGTTAATTCCAACTGAGGTAAAGTACGTAATTTAATTGGAGCCACTTTAGTTTTAGACATGACAAGAGAAATATCTTTATCACATTGAAGATAAGCGACTGCTCCATACGCTAATTTAGAAGCATCGCAAAAATGTGCAGTGTATTTTCCACTCCAGAGCGGGCTACACACCGCGGGAACTCTAACATTGGAACTTTCTCATAATCACCACTAATTCTTCCCACCTGTTAACGAATTCCTCAGGTAGGGTTTCATCCCTAAGCACACTTCTGCTTCCATGCCTCTTGTACCAATAATTTCCCCTCGGATGGTAAGAGGCGCCACTAAGCCTAGTGGATCGAAACATTTTGAAACTTCAGCAAGCAGGGTTCTCTTCGTTAATTTCTTGGGCATACTATAATTATTAGGCTTTAACGATATCAAGTCTCTTTCAGTATCCCAAGTCAGTCCCAATACATTGCTACACCCAGATACTTCATCGCCGGGATTATCTTTATTTATTCGGTCCTTTAACCTGGACGAATTACTGTTCCACTCCCTGAGAGGCATATTTGCACCTTGCATTATGTCATTAGCCCTTCATATTCTTCATTAGCTCCTCTTCAGTTGACGCCACACCCAGGAAATTGTCCACATAGAATTGTTTACTCATTATGTCACTCAGTGACCACCTGTACGTTTAAGGTGCGCATTTATCGTCGCCTGAAGTAAGAACGACTAGAAGTAGCCCCAAATAAGACACTTCTGAATCTGAACGTTTTCAGCGGACTAAGTGGATTGCTAGGATCCTCTGGATAGAAATCTTGTGTAATCCCGATCCGTCTCTTGCAATCCCACTCTCAGGAAAGCTTTACTTATGTCTGCCGTAAAGGCATAACTATTAACTCTGAAATTCAATAACACATCACCACTCTCCGTCAGCGACGGACCTGTCATCAAACAATCGTTCAAACTAGGTACATTTTTATTACCCTGGCACTACAATTAAACACGATCCTCAAAGGAGTGGTTTTGGAATCCTTCTTCACTCCATGATGAGGTAAGTAGTGGCCATGAATATTGGCTTGTTCAGGGTACCTTCAATATGAACTGATTATTTAACTGTTCATTAATTATTGTATTATAAGCAGTCAGCAATTCTGGTATCTTACTCAATTCGTGGAGCTGGGCCTTTAACTGACCATACGCCATCTGGTAATTAGTGGGTAGTTCCGGATGGTTTAGCTTCCATGGGAGTCGCACCCAGTATTGTCCAGACTCAAATTTAACATCCTTCAGGTATTGTTCCTGAGTGAAGGAATCATCTGGACTTTCTTCATTTACATTAATCCGATACTGTCCAGTTCCATAACTTGTGTACTGGTTCAACGGCATTCTCTATAGAAGAATATGTACTTGGGGCGGCATTTCGTGCGTAAGACACACAGTGATTGCATTTATGGCTTCCTCCAGTCATTCATTACTGCGAGGAAGCCGGCCATAAATGACATGGCCTGCACCCGTATGAGGAGAGTGACTCCGCACCTCTTCGTCATACCCTTCACAAAGGCTGCATAATAGTCGCTGCCTATTAATACTCCTATTGGCCCCACCGAGTCATTATTGACCACAGATGGTGCCAGTTTCACATTATTCTGTGAGTCTCTCTGCTTGGTGGCATTAAGACCCACAGTGGAGACCTTCTCCGGTAGTCTATCCACGACTACGGCATTAACTTGGGTCTTCTTCTGCCCAGACCGACGTTTACATAAACCGTGTCATATGACTGGGCCCTTTTATCTGAGAGAAAACCTGACAATTTTAATGTGGTAGGATCCCCCTTTCGTACTTTCATCCCATTAAGGCAACTGCGCTTTATGAAAGTACGTTGTGATCCCTGATCTAACAATGCTGTTACAGTCTTGGATTTACGCCATTTATCTTTAACTGTCATGTCCAAACAGGTAGTGCTACTTCAGCTAAACCATTACGAACGTTAGCTGCGAGTTTTACGTGCGCCACGGTAGTGTCGGGGTGATTATCCTTACCATTACTAGGATTACACCCGCTCTTACACATCACGATGTGGTGCCTGCCATTATTGCATTGGTGACAAGTATTCAGTTTGGTCTGGCAATCCCTCACATTATGATTACCAAGACATCGAATACACCGGTTCAGCTCATCCAATCTCCTCACTTTCGCATCCCAAGAATTATAGGTAACGCAGAGTTTAGAGAGATGGGTTTCATTACAGAAGAGACAATCTCTCTTCTCTTGGCTCGACAGCTTACCCCCCGGGTTACCCTTATTGGGGTGTTTATTCTTTCTGTCTTGTTGTGACGAACCACTATTACTGGTCCCTGTCACTTGATATGTGCCAACATAACCCCTTTTAGTGGTTGGGTTGTAACTATTACTATTGGGATAATTTTTCCCTTTGTGGAACTTAGTTGATGACTCAACGTCACTATGACCAGTATTCTTAAAAGTAGTGGGCTGGTTAGTTTGCAACTGAACAATTAATTCTTGCAAACCCGTCCTTATCTCTCCCAACCCGAAGTAAGCCTTGTGGTACTTGTTAGATAACCACTCTATCGTCTTATGGTTCAATTTAGCTCGTACTACCGGACAAACGAACCAACTTGCATTCTCCAAATTGTGTTTGTTACTCAAAATCTGAGAGTGCTCTCTAGTTTGATCCGAAACTGTTGCAACTCTTTGTAGTTGTGCCCTGGCGGTTTCAAATTAACCACTGCCATTACTAAATCCACTGTATGCTGTTCCGAGTTACCATAAGTAATCTCTAGCAGACGAACAGCTTCTCTATAAGAGTCGTTTACATTCGGGAAAGCCTGAATGAGAATGAGGGCATCTCCCTCAATTGTCCCTTTAAATAAATCAACTTGGCAACACTTTCCAGATCCTTCCGATCGTGCACCATTGCCTTGAAAATTGACCAAATTCCTCCCAGCTGTCTCCCGGCTGGAACGACAACAATTGTACTTCCGGGAGTCTGGGGAGGGACACTTTATTTGCCGCGGGAGGTGGCCCACCACGTCACTCATACTCTTAACCTACCTAGTACCGTAACTTTACAGGCCACATGACTTCTTCCAATTCACTATATTGTCGTAACAGTGTATCTCGTTCCTCACTGCTCGCACAATCATCCAGTAACTCAACTTCATAGATTTTGAACCACTTCACGTACGACGCGTACCTGAGTTCTAGTAACTCAAAATTTGTTTCTAAGTCAATAACACTCGTCGACGGCTCGTTCACTAAGTTCAAACACGTATTGTGTGTCTTTGTTACATGTCCCTTGCGAGCTTGCAACGACGCTTTCTTGGCTTTAATATCCATGGTTTTGCCACCCGGCATGGGAACTCCACCAGGTTCAGTCATGGTTGTAGAATTAATAACCACTGACGTCACAAATTAAATAAATTGTTTATAAAGGTGATTCTCACACCTTACTCTTGCACAAATCGTAGCCACGCCTGTGCTAGTAATTAATTGGACTAATTACTGTCCACCACACAATTAATTAACTGTGTACTCTATACTCACTTCCTATGATCAGTCACTTATTTATTAATTAATTCAATAATGATTAATTCACTAATCACATCCGGTTCAGGACGGACCAACGGGCGCTGTGGGGAATTGTGAGAGATAAATCTATCTGGGACACCGCCACTAGCAATAAACAAACTCCCAGGGAGATGACCGACTCGTATAATTTTTACCGCAGTCATTCCCTTTAAGGTATGTGAGAACTTTACCCGCTCCTGGCCGCACCGAGGGGGTACCTTCAATATTCTCGTTAGCCCACTGCACTCTGGACCAGTATAAATAAATCTGAGAAGATCATTTATTATAGTTATGTTATGTTAAATTTAAGTGGACTGTATAGGTTATTAAACAACTGATCAATCAGGAGAAGAGGTAGAGAACACAGTTAAATTAACATGACCAACACTCACCTAATTAACAGCATCATAGCGGTGTATCGTAGATCGTTGACCTAGCTAAAGTACATCTACTGTGCGTAACAATATCATTGGCCAATAACAAATACGCAAGCAGAGTACTTAGCTTTAGATGAGGGAGTCGTTCCGTTGTTGACGTCCTCCTGCGATCTGATTCGATCGCGATGGTATTAGCTGTCTCGTCGAGTCAAGGAAGGTTAATTTCCGTGCACTCTTATACGCCCACGAGACCGAGCGTTAGTTAACATGTGGTTGGTCGGGGTAGCAAATCAGATCCTCTCGCTAATCCGACCTTTTGTACTGTTTATACGTATAACTTTACATATTACATATATCCCGGCTTAATGCCCCACTAGTTTATACACATTCACAGTCTCGATACTTGAATTTCGAGTAGATAACTTGCGATATGTTAGTTCATTTCAACCGCGTCCAATATGGCGGTCGGGGTATGGCGTACCCAAGCTAGCCTCGCCCGGTACAATCAACCCCTGATTATTTACAACTCGGTTTCACTATATTCACCATTTCCCAAAGTTCATCGAATATATTTCAGTCTCTTCTGAGATGAACTCCCCAGCATCAGGGTTACGACTTTATCCTGCCGTATGGTCATTTCACTCAGTTCAAATAGGCCTATGGCCACGTCACTCGCCGGCGGCACCTTATTTCACAATTATTGTCCGATTACTGGACCTCCTGGACCGATTGTCCCACTTGATATTCCCCGCGTCACTGGATATTCCTCCACATTACGAAAGGAGGTAATTAAATCCGATTTGGTGGGCGGAGTCTCAAAATTCGACAGGCCATTTCACCACCTGATCTCGGGTCGCTAGGCTCGCTGTTCACTCTCTGCCCATTCCCCTCTACCTCCTCCCTGCCCAGCCTCTTCCCGCTTCCTCCCCGCTGGTATGATGGTTCTCTATTACATACCCCCATGTACCAGCGGTACATTAAGGATATCTGTTCATATTGGAAAGTTTATCAATTACAACTTTCGGAAAATACCAATATTTTCCACAAACATAACCCACTATTCCAGATGCACAACCAGGTACCTGACCCTCCTCCCCTACCCCCTTCGATACTAACCTATAAAAAGGATCCTGTAAGCATGCAAACAGAATTTGCGACAAAGGGCACCCCTGCTGCAAACCCCGCTTCATGTCCACTACGTTTCCCACCCTTCCATTCAATTGAACCCGCACAAAAGCCCCCTCATGCAACGTTTGAACCCAACCCACTACTTCATTCCCAAAACCCTGCTTACGAAGAATGTCAAATAACATATTTCTATCCACACTGTCATAAGCCGTTTCCCAATCAAGCCCTAAAACCCCAGCCCCCTCTCGACCCTCGATGAATGACCTAATCCTACCATGCCCATTCCCCATACACCTCCCCGGTATCCCATACTGACCACGTTCTATGATAGAATCCAAAACCTTTTTAACCCTATTACCCAAAATCCTTGCAAAGATTTTGTAATCTGCACATAAAAGTGAAATAGCTCTGTAATCCCTAATCGTTTCCACCAATTTCCCCTTAGGTACTAAAACCACAACTCCAGTGTGCTGATCCTCACCCATATACCTTACTTCCTTCAAACGATTGAAAACTTTTGTCAAACATTCCTTCAACACTCCCCAATGTTGAACATAAAAATCACTAGGTAAGCCATCGACTCCCGGCGCTTTACCCATCTGCATCCCCTTTACTGCGAACCACACTTCCTCCTCAGTTATACTACCCTCCATACCTTTCCTCTCCTCCTCACTAATCCCTACCTGTATACCCTCCAAAACTTCCTCTTTCGCCTCCACCTCCTCCAACCTCAGGTCTAGATACCGCCGAAACCAAACATCCACAAACCCGCTCATACCATCTGTCGACCACAGTACCTGTCCCTCCATATACCCACCCAACTCCTCGTGTACCTTCAATGACGTCATCGTCATACCCTGCCTCCTCTTTCGAAAACCACCTCTTTAAGGGGGGCTCCTTGTCGTGGTAAAGAGGCTATCGGTCTGAGGAATTGGACCTCTTGGTCCTCTTCCTCAGACCGAACCTATACCCTCAATCCCCCTCCTTTTCCCATCTTCCCCATCCTCCCTTTCCCTTTCCTCCTCCTCCTCCTCCTCATCCCTCCCTTATTTCCTTCCCAGTTTTGCCCTGGGAGCTTCTCTACTCAGGCATTCTAGTTCCTAGGTAGGGGGAAGGGTATCGTAGTCCATCCCATTCCGTTGAGGTCCTTGGCGGTGGTGTAGTTTGCCGTGGAATCTGGATCGCCTGGGGATGTCCGATCCTCTCCGGTCACCCGGGGGTGGCTTTGGGTATCTTTCGGGCGACGGGTGTATCTCTGGAGGCCACCTTTCGATTCCGGGGTGGTGGCCGAAGGCGGTATGCTTTGTGGGATATCCGGCCGCCCTCTTTTGTCCGCCGAGATGGCTCGGTGGATGTGAGGTTGCTATCCCGGATTGCTGGTTTACTGGGGTGAAGGGTAGGGTATGGCACGGGTTCCATGCAGCATCTGCACTACTTGTGGTGTTGAGGTCCTCTTGGGCACAGAGGGGGATTTGCGCTCCCTTTCATTCCTCCTAGGACCTATTCCTCCACGTTCCCCCCTTTTTTTATTCTTTTTTTTATTTTTATTTTCTTTTCTTCTTTCTTTTTTTTTCTTAAAAATAAAAAGAAAGAAGTAACCTAACCATGGCTGACCCAATCCATGAACCCACTACCCCCGGGCCCCTTCCTGATACCGCACCCAGTACTGACCCTGCCTCGTTAACGGATGACTCTTTGGACACCTCTCATGCCCCTGTACCTCTTGCTGGTGCTGGTTCGTCACCTGCTTCAGGTACCAGGGTCCCGACTGGCCCTTTCGATACCTCTGACCTTCGCTCTTCTCTGACCTTGATTCCGGCTTCTCCCTCGACGGTGTGGCAATTTTCGAATCGCTCGCCCGTCTCCCATCGGACCACCCCCGGTCCCACACAAAAACGACCAAGACCCACACATGACGATTCGACACTCCCTTCTCGTTCATCGCAGAAACGACCAGCTCGTCACGCACTCCCTTAAACTCTCTGTTTCAAACTACTCAATGGACAAAGTTTTTACTCTTCGTCCAACTTCTCCTAATACCTATCGTTCAGACCATAGTATTGGTAAGGCTCTGCTACGCCATGTTGGTCAAAACATCTCATTTCACGCTCTCAAGAGCGGCACTCGCATCATCACGGTCCAGAATGCTGGCCAAGCTCGCAATCTTTCTCTTCTTACGACCATTGACAATACACCTGTTACTATTGACAAGCACCATTCCCCAATTCTTGTTGTGGTGATGACATTTTCGAGCAGCTTGAGCTCCAAGAACTCCCTATCCTTAAAGTTGACACTTTTGCCCTCCCAGCCAATAAGCGAAGACGTTATCCTTGCAATATAGCTCGTTTAACGTTTGACTGCCGAGAACTGCCACCTTCGGTCTACATTGCAGGTCAACGTTTACAAGTTCGAAAGGTGACCCCTACACCGCAGCAGTGTAGAAACTGCTGGCGTTTTGGTCATCCAGCAAAATATTGCAGGTCCATGGCCGAATGCCCAGTCTGTGGTGCTGACGACCATGCCAGTTCTTCTTGTACTCTACCTCCCTCTTGCCTTAACTGTCATGAGGCACATCCTTCATATTCTCGCCGTTGTCAGGTTTACCTGAATGAGCGGGAAATCCGTTGTCTCAAAGAGGCGGAAGGCTTCTCCTATGCTATGGCTGTCTCTCATCTTCGCCTTCAAGGGAAACTTCCCTGTATTTCTTATTCTCCCATTGCTAAACGTCGCCCCGCTTCTGGGGTCCCAACTTCCACGGCTTCCTCTGTGGTTGCCTCATCCTCCGTCACCCCTGTCTCGAATCCTTTTGATGTTCTTGGCTCCGAGGTCCCTACCTCGGCTTCCCATACTATCCACACTCCTTCCTCTATTCACTCGCACAGTTCTGAGTCTACACGTCCTCGTCCTACACCTAAACCTCAGCGCCCCCCCTCTTATAAGCCCGGCAAAAAATCCCTATTGCCAGGTTCTTCGCCTCCGACTAGTTCTGTAACGTGTGTGGAGGTTCATCCTCCTCCTCATACTCTACCTTCATCCCCTGTCCTCTCCCAAGTCCCTACGACAGTTCCCTCTTCTACCTCTTCGTCCTCTACTTTAGTACAGTCTATTGACTCCCCGATAGTATCTTCCATTTCTAATGTAGTCTCCCATTCTGCATCTTTGACTTCCGAAACACTGGAAGCTATTGCAGAATATATTTCAGAGACTGGGCCGATGATGGACACTACTCCATCTGAGGTTCCTAATCTCTCTTCTTCGTCTCAACCCCTCTTCCTTCACAACGTCCTCCTCCCTCTCTGATTACAGGTCTTCCGCTGCCTCCACACGTGGACTTTTCTAACCCTAGTCCATAGCTTCCTCTCACTACCACTTCTATCTTTTCTCCATAAATCATGGCTTATTTGCAGTGGAATATCCGAGGCCTCAGGGGTAACAGGGGTGAGCTTCAGGTGTTGCTCTTCCAGTTTTCCCCTATTGGGGTCTGTTTGCAAGAACCCAAACTACAATCCACTGTTATCAGGCCCTTTTCAGGCTATAATTTGTTATATTCATCGGATCCTCTTTCCGATGGAACCTTTAACGAAAGTGCTCTCCTTATACGCACTGGTGTTCCATACCGTCAGCTCTATGTTCCTTCTTCCTTACATTACACAGCAGCCCGTATCCACTTGAATAAGTGGTATACACTATGTTCTTTATATCTCTCCCCTTCGCGGGCATTGTCTATCCCAGATATTTATTTTCTGGTTTCTTCCTTACCGCCACCCCTTCTATTACTTGGCGATTTTAACGTGCACCACTTTCTCTGGGGAGGGTCGCACTGTGACTCCCGTGGCATTCAGTTGGAGGCATTTCTTGCTTCTCTTCCCTCCATGTTTTAAATACGGGTACTCCTACCCATTTTGATCCCCGAACTCATTCTTTCTCCTGCATCGATCTTTCCATCTGCTCTTCATCAATTGTCCTTGACTTCACCTGGTCTGTCCTCCCGGACTTACATGACAGCGATCATTTCCCAATTATCCTAAAGTCCCCTCTGTTTTCTCCACCTCCTCATAGCCCACGCTGGCAATTTGACCGGGCGAAATGGGACCTTTACGCACATCTTACTGCCTTTCATGAGGTTCCTACCTCGTCCTCCATTGATGAGGTTTTACATCTCTTTTCGTCCTCCATCTTCACTGCGGCTTCACATTCTATTCCTCAAACCTCGGGCAAGCATCCTCAGAAGTGCGTGCCTTGGTGGTCTCCTACTTGTGCTCGGGCAGTGCGTTTGAAACGCGCTGCATGGGGCAGGTATCGGTATAACAGAACCACAGAGAGACTCCTTGATTTTAAGCAGAAGAGAGCTATTGCTCGCCGTGTCATACGTGATGCTAAACGCACTTGCTGGCGAGATTACGTTTCTACTGTCACTTCGGCTTCCTCGATGAGTGCAGTCTGGAAGAAAGTGCGGAAATTGAGTGGTAAATTCTCCTCTGACCCGGCTCCTGTTCTTCAGGTTGCTGGTGTCGATATAGCACACCCTCTTGCCGTTGCCACTGAAATTGGTAATCATCTCGTCCGCATTTCTCAGGGTCTACATCTATGCCCTCGTTCCTTTCTTCTAAGTCTGCCAGCGAGTTAAAGCCCTTAGATTTTTCTTCTCTTAGAGAAGAATCCTATAATGTGCCTTTTACCCTTCAAGAACTGGAGGCAACACTCTCTGCTTGCCGATCATCGGCAGCTGGGCCAGAAGGCATACATATTCGTATGCTGCAGCATTTACATCAGTCTGCTCTTACTGTCCTCTTACGACTCTTTAATCTCATATGGTCGCAAGGAGTTCTTCCCCAGCTGTGGAAGTCTGCTATTGTTCTCCCTTTTCGAAAACCAGGTACTACGGGACGTGATTCCTCTCACTACCGTCCCATCGCTCTTACCAGTGCAATTTGCAAGGTGATGGAACGTCTAGTTAATAGACGTTTGATGTGGTATTTAGAGACTCACAATAGCTCTCCCCTAGTCAATATGGCTTCCGTAAGGGCCGTTCTGCCATTGACCCCTTGCTGCGCTTGGATACGTATATTCGTAATGCCTTTGCGAATAACCATTCGGTTATCGCTATCTTTTTCGACCTTGAGAAGGCTTATGACACAACTTGGAGATATAATATCTTGGGCCAGGCCCACTCCTTAGGCCTCCGAGGCAACCTACCATTCTTTCTTAAGGCCTTCTTAACTGACAGACATTTCCGGGTCCGGGTTAGAAATGAACTCTCCCCGGAATTTGTCCAAGCTGAAGGTGTCCCCCAGGAATGTGTTATGAGCACAACACTCTTTCTGCTTGCTATAAATAATCTGGCATCTGTTCTCCCATCCAATATTTGGTCATCGCTCTATGTGGACGACTTTGCTATAGCTTGTGCAGGTGCTGACTGTCACCTCATTGCAGTTTCCCTCCAGCATGCCATCAACCAGGTTTCTGATTGGGCCACCACTCACGGGTTTAAATTTTCTAGTGGCAAAACTCATCAAATTACGTTCACTAGACGTTCAGTGGTCTCTGATCATCCATTGTACCTATACGGCTCACGTATCCCAGAACGTGATACAGTCAGGTTTCTCGGCCTCCTGTTTGACCGCAGATTGTCCTGGAAACCTCACATTACCTCTCTGAAGGCGACTTGTCATAGCCGGCTGAACCTCCTTAAAACCCTTGCACATCTTTCATGGGGGGCTGATCGTAGAACTCTCCTTCGCCTACATTCGGCCCTAATTTTATCGAAACTCGATTATGGTGACCAGATATATTCGGCAGCTTCTCCTGCCACTCTTTCCAGCCTTAATCCCATCCATCACCAGGGATTACGCTTATGCCTTGGTGCTTTTCGTTCTTCCCCGGTTGAGATCCTCTATGTAGAAGCGAATATTCCATCCTTGTCCGATCGTCGAGATGCACATTGCATTCGCTATTATGTTCGCTCTCATGACCTCCGCAATCCTTCCATGTATAGGATTGTTACAGATGTTAGTAGGCGCTCTTTATTTGTTCGTCGCCCCTGCTTGCTTCGTCCCTTTTCTCTTCGTCTACATTCACTCGTGTCTTCCCTTCAGCTCCCACCTCTATATGTTCATGTGACATCTCCCTTTCCCCTACCCCCTTGGGAAGTTCATGCTGTCCGTGTCTGTTCTATTCCTCTACCTTGCGCGAAAGCCCAACTACCTACGGCGGCTTCTCGCTCTTTCTTTCTAGACCACTTCCGTTCTCATTCCCATGCCATCGCAGTATACACCGATGGTTCAAAGTCATCTGACGGCGTCGGATTCGCAGCAGTGTTTCCGGACAGCGTTGTACGAGGGCATCTATTACCCTCGGCTAGCATATTTACGGCTGAATTGTATGCCATTCTTGTGGCACTTATCCGTATTGCATCTATGCCTGATTCACCATTTGTGGTCGTTTCAGACTCCCTTAGTGCTTTACAGGCTATCCGTAAAATTGATACACCTCACCCCCTAGTTCTTCGTATCCACCTTTGGTTACGCCTTATCTTTAGCAAGCATATATTGTTTTTTGTTGGGTCCCTGGTCATGTTGACGTACAGGGCAATGAACAGGCAGACACTGCTGCGCGGTCAGCAGTACATGACCTTCCAGTTTCATATAGAGGTGTTCCTTTCACGGACTATTTTGCGGTCATTGCTACCCACCTTCGCACCCGTTGGCAACAACGCTGGTCTGACCTGCTGAATAACAAACTTCATTCTATTAAACCGGTTATAGGTTTCTGGCCTTCTTGTCACCAATGTCGAGGTTGGGAGACTACTCTCTCCCGTCTTCGCATCGGCCACACTCGTCTTACTCACGGGTATCTCATGGAGAGGCTCCCTGCCCCTCTCTGTGAGCATTGTCAGGTTCCAGTGTCTGTTCGACATATCCTGTTGGACTGCCCACTCTATCAACGAGCACGCAGAATTTACCTTCAACGACGTCTTCGCTCTGCGGCCCTTTCTTTACCTTCCCTTCTTGCAGATGGACCCTCCTTTAATCCTGACTCTCTTGTTGACTTTTTGACAGAAACTGACTTACTACACAAACTCTGAAGATTATACCTCTAGCACCTCCCTCAGTCCCTTCTACCTCGATCTCTTGCTACCCTCCTCCCCTGCATTACCCACCGTCATCTAGCACTCCATACCCTACTAATCGTCCATCTCCCTCTTACACCTCACTCTCCCTGCATCCTACAATAACCTGCAGCGCTGTATAACCCCTGTGGTTTAGCACTTCTATTTGATTATAATAATAATAATTTCGAAAACCACGCAAGACAGTCAAAGACGGCTTGTCCCCCCACAGCACATCCTCAATACCTGCCCTCACTCTGATAGCCTGGAATCTTTCATTCTGTATATCCTTCAACTGGCCCCTCAAAACCTCTATGTCCTCCAGCGAGTAACCCGCCCCCCCCACATAACAATCCCGCAACTGCCCCTCCAAATACCTCTGCAGGCCATAACGCAATCGCTCCTGCTCTCTACCTTCACGTTTATAAAAATCCCGAATACCCACTTTCGCCACTCCATTCCACCAACCCACCACATCTTCCCGGTCCTTCCCATCATTCCACATCCCCTCCCACCACTCCTCAAAACTCCTCCTACACAGTTTCCTCTGCAATAAGCCCACGTTAAGCTTCCAATAACTAGCATACGTTCTAACAGCTCCCTCCCATCCCAACACTGCCAACACACCCCTGTGATCGGAAAACCCAACATCAACGCAATCCACGCCCTCCACTATAACATCCCTCGACACATACACACGATCGAGTCTTGCAGCATAGCACCTACGTATGAACGTATGTTCTATATGCCACCCACCGCCCCCTACCACATCTCTGACTCCTGCCGCACCCAAAACATCACGCAAAACCCCTAACTCACACCCCACCCCTCTCGGTTTCACATCCCTCTTCCTAATCACACAATTCTAATCCCCTGCGATAATAGTCACAACCGGCAACCCACGTAAGAAATATATCAACTCCTCTCTCACAAATTCTTCCTTAGTTTTCCTACAACTTATAGCCGGCATATAAACTCCCACTATACACACTCTGACATTCCCCCATAAACCCTCAACCCTTACCACCCTCCCACCCCCCCCTCTTCCCATTCCAACAACCGAAAGGGACTGGTCACACGTATTCCTATAGCCACCCTTCCCTTGAAACTACCCACACTACCCGCATAAACTGTAAACCCACTTAACGTCAAATCTCTCCCCATCCTATAATTATGCTCTTGCAATATACACACATCCACATTTAAACGTCTTAATGTCACCTCTACCCATTTACGTTTGACCTCTGCTCGGAGGCCATTTACATTCATCGTTCAACACCTGAAAAGAACGCAGGGGGCTTTCCTCTACTTTTCAACTTCCTCGTCACTACAGACTTTCCCTTACTAATGCTCTCTTCCTCTACTGACACTCCCAGTACTTGCCTGTCTGCTTTCCTGTCCCTCCCTTCCTCTCTACCCTTGACACTCCCCCGTCCCCCTTTTGCCACCTCCACCCAGGCCTTCTTGCACACCTGTTGCCCAGGTGTTAGGACATCGTCCTCAACTAGACCACTAGGCCTTTTCCTGGAGTCCCCTGTAGCCTCCATAGCCTCACAATCCTCTCCCCTGTGCACTTCTACACCAACCTCCTGGACCTGAAGGCAAGGCCCACTCTCTGAGACGCCCATCACACTCATCTCACTCTCGTCCCTCCTCACATCTGATCCTAAGTCCACCACACCATGCTGTGTGCCCTCACACAAGGGCTGTCCAACAACAGTGGAAAATCCTCCAAAAACGGTTTAGACAAAACCAAGTTCACACCTTCCCCCAGAGCCACTTCCCCCCGTCTCCGCTGTCTCGCCATCCTGGGTCACCTGTGACAACGTTAGTACCGGGCCCTCCCCCCTTATCAACAATGTCCTCCATTGTCCACTTGGCACCACTCTCATATTCCCCGTTCCAAATCATCCAAAATCCAACCACCACTTCATCCTTCCTCATACCATCAGCAGCCCATGTCTCTGATGGCCCATCCGACGATCACATGCCCCGCCACATGTCCAGGTAATCCCCCACAGGCAACCGCCTTTAACTTAGCCTGCGTAAGTCACATAGACCTGCTGCCGGAAACCTCATGACGTAAAAGGTATCTGACGTTTGAGCATTATTTTCAAAGAAAATGAACCTTCTTGCAGCCCGGATAAGTCCCCGGGCCCCCTGGCCCACCATGGCTGCATGGACGCCCCCAAATTGACTGGGAAAACGTTTCGCACATCAACATCCAAGCTTTTAACGGCACGGGAAACCGTATACAAGTGTAGTACCGGGACACATCTCGAAGCCGTACCCCTAATCCCGTGTTGACGACAATCCCTCTTCTCCTGATAAGTTTCAACCACTCGCTCATATGCGCTGGCCACTGCAAACTTGACAAAAATCCTCGACAACCTTGAGAGATATTCCAAATAATTTTCATTGGATATCCCCAAAAAATTCCCCAAAATAGTTTGGGGGGAGAAAAATCTCGTTGCTTGGGTAAATCGCGCCCCGAACACTTAATACAGACAGATTGACATCGTTGTAGCGCCCACCCTGTTGATGAAAACTACCAGTTCTCCCAAATCCACCCGGGACCAAAAAAAAGCCCCACCTACATCCCAAAACGGGGACAACTCAGGGAAATGTGGGGGGAGGGCTACAGTTTTTGCTGTTCACCAGGTAAAGGGAACTACCACCAGAAAAGGGGGGGGTTCTGCCTCGGCCCACCAGAGGGAAGCACGGGCTGAACCCATGAAAAGATCGCCAGCTGACTAACAACCTTAACCCCCCAAATTTTACTACACTTTTCCCCCCACACTGTACTAAAGTAGAAGGTGAAGAGATGGAAGAGGAAACCCGCCCAAGGGGCTTGGGAGGGGACAGGGGGTGAAGATATTGAATGAGGAGGAGGGCCCAGTTAAACACGATACAGAACTAGTCGGAGGCGAAGAACCCGGGAATAGGGTTTTTTCCCCGAATGAGGGAAAA
>WNWK01016599.1:0-44489 GCA_009830355.1 Cherax destructor
TTTTTTTTCGTTGGGAGGACGTTGTGTTAGTGGGGGAAGTTCATGTGTGGAAACTTCTTCAAAGAATTTATTAATATAACAGGGTAAAATGGTAGCAAAATAATTTCAAGATCACTAAATACTCACCAGTGCCATAGGAAAATAACAGGAAAAACAGGCAAAGATCACACTTAGCTTAGGTCGTGGCTAGCCTCATAATTATAAAAAAAACCTTAGCACTTTTGAAAAATCTGCCAGTAATTTCCCTTATTTTAAAAGTGTGCTGGGATATCCAATTTTCACGAAACTTTTAAAAATTTCGCCTTATATGCTCATACTTGATGTAATTAAACGACACTAGAACCTCGACAGACACATATTCTAGAGTGAGGTTAATCCAGGTTGCCCAGCCTAGCCTCTAAAATGATAAGTACTCCATTCTTTCTAAGTTTTGATTCTAAAGTACTACTCGAGATGTTAAATAATTATATATACTCTTCATTAATTTTACTTCGTTTGCTTAACCTGCACATTAAAATATATTATGATGAATTCTAGAGATGGACCAGAAACTATGGCCCTTCATTAGAACCATAGACCATATGATATATCTGATCCTTATGACTATGTATTGCATACTGCATGTGTTGCAAGAAGCACACATTTGTGTATAAGAGCAAATGTTATTTATTTAAAAAATCAGCCAACGTATTTTAAACATACCTGAAAAAGAAATATAATATATTCTGGTCTACTTCAACTTTGACAGATAACAGACTTGTAAGTTGAAAACAGTTAGTTACTAGAACCCAGGAAGTGGTGGAGAGGCGAGGAATGTAGAATGTATCAGCTCTGCCACATCACTGGTCGGACGAATTCGCTCACGTAGAATTCCTCGTTTTGCCAATACACAAAGAGTAAATATGTAGAATGTTACTCTAGCCAATGTGGTGCGAGGAATACACACTACAAGAGTGATCAGTGAGTGAACCAGCCGCCCATAAACATCACTCTTGACCTTGAAAGTTCAGGTTCATGTCCAAAGCTACTCTCACTACCGCGTCACTCCGCTATTTCTTATGGGTAGCATAAGATAAAATTTTGATCGGTTTTTAACCCTGGAGGGTTACCCACCCAGGGTAACCCAAGAAAAGGCAGTGCATCATCGGGGGACTGTCTGTCATATTTCCATTGGGGTCCTCAATCTTGTTCCATAGGATGCGACCCACCCAGTCGACTAATACCCAGGTACCTATTTGCATGCTAGGTGAACGGGACAGAAGGTGTAAGGAAATATGCCTATTGTTTTCACAATTGCCGCGGATCGAACCACGGACACTGTGTGTGAAGCAAGAGCGTTGCCTATTAGGCCACGGGACACCGTGGATAACCTAGAGGGCCAATATTTGATTCTCGGGCTGGATGAGACGTGTGGGCAAGTATCCTTATACATGCCGGCCCTGTTCACCTAGCAATAAATAGGCTCCTCGTTGTTAGTCCTCTGTCGTGGGTGGCATCCTGGGGATGATAGTATACCTCACATAAACTTCTTATTTTAAATGAGATAGGATAGCATTTTTCCCTGTCGAAATAAATGTACAAAAAAATAGCATCTTAATACTGATTAAGACGTTAAAAACAAAGGAGGAGACATTAAATGAGGATGTGGAAATACTGGAAATACTGGGGGTATTTCTGATGACATGTTAATTAAATGTTGATGAAAAATGTGAAGAAGAGATTTCATGCAATGGACAGGAGGTAAGACATCTTATAGGAGTGAGGAAGAACAAGATATGAGTGTGGGGAAGTGCATGTGGCAGAAGGTAGAATGAAAGGGCTATAACAGCTGGAATATATGACATCAAGACAGAATAAAAGCAGGTGGGGACATAATTTTGGAATGGTTGGTGCATTTTTTCAATATATGCGAGAAGGTGGGAGAGTATATTTCTTGCATAGTTCCTATGTATAAGGGAAACTGGATAAAAGGAGTATATGAATAATATGGGAATAAGCCTGTTGAGAATATTGGGCAAAGTGAACGTTACAGTTTGTATTGAAAGAATTACTGTGTAAAACAGAAAGTAATATTGCAGAGGAACAAGAATGTTTTAGGGAGGGTAGGGTATATATAAACTAAGTGTTTACATTGAAGCCAAATAAAGTGAAAAATACTTAAATAAAGGTACGTTATTTTTTACATTTATAAATTAGGAGCAATGTGGCAGCTGCTGCAAATAGAGTATACCTGGAGAGGGTTTCGGGGTCAACGTCCTCGTGGCCCGGTCTGAGACTAGGCCAGTTGTGGATCGGGTTTGATCAGCTAGGCTGTTATTGTTGGCCGCACGTAAACCGACGGACGAACCACAGCCCGGCTGATCAGGTACTGACTTTAGGTGCCTGTCCAGCGTCTTCTTGAAGACAGCCAGGGTCTATTGGTAATCCCCTTATGTATGGAATAATAAGTTATTGAAAGCAGTAAAGAAGTTTTATCTGGATAGTGAGGGTAGATAGGAGAGAAAAAGTGATTATTTTCCAGTGAAAGACCTTAGACAGGGATGAGTGATGTCACTATGGTTATGTAACACATTTATAGATGTGGTTATAAATGAAATGGGGTGTTGGGGTGAGGAATGAGTTTAAAAGATAACAAATTTGATAGAAAGTGGGAGTTGTCACAGTTACATTTTGCCGATGACACAGTTCTTTTGAAAAAAAAAATTAAGGGAAGTTGCAAAGGTTGATGGACTTATTACAAACACAGGTAATATTTCAAGGCCTGTTGCACCTGGCTATAACCAAAGTCAGCAATTAAAGATCAACCTGGCAATAAAAGGGCAAGGCAAACACAGAAGGAGTATTTTTCTTTACCGTATATTCCTTCACAACTATGTACAATATTTACAAAGTTAGATTAGCAATATAACGGTAAGACAGAATAAAGAGCCACTCATAGTAAGAACAGTGGACTGGACCAGCGTTAACAAGAGTCTGCTCCACAGCCAAGCAAGCAGGCACAACATCACCTAGCCTGAGGGCTGGCACTCACGCTGTTGAGTGGTTGAACTGGACAATTAATAGAACAGTGAGGCCCCAAAACTGCTATACTCTTCATCATACACCCATTGGCATACCATCTCGACCAGCTCTCTGGTCGAGAGGTGTGCCAATGCTTGTGTGATGAATGTCAATAATTGTAACATGCTCGGCGTAGCTCTCAGAGGTAGGTAAAAAATATTAAAGAGAACATAGAAAATAGCAAGAGGAGAGCAACAAAAAATTCTAGGCAATGAAATACTGGATATAAGATCGGAGAAAGGGAATATGAAGAAAATATGTTCAGATATTTAGGAGCGAACTTGTTGGCAAATGGGTATGTGAAAGATGAGGTGAACCATTGAAGTGATGAAGGAAGAAAAGTTAGGTGGTGCACTGATGCCTCTTTGGAGTAAAAGAACTTTATCCATTGAGCCAAAAAGGGGGAATATTCCAGAGAATAGTAGTACTAACACTGTTATATGGATGTAAGACATGGTTTGTAAACGTTACAGCGAGGAGGTTATTATTATTATTATTATTATTATTATTAATAATAATAATAATAATAATAATAATAATAATTTTTATTTCAATGCATGTTACAAGTGTACAATGTTATTGGTAGTTACAATTATAAAACAATTATAAAACTGTAATGCAAGGAGAGCCACTGGCATGCCATGGCATTAGGGGCAGTTTATGCTAGAGACTTATTCACTAAGTACTTAATGCTAAAGAAATTGATTGAGTTTATTCTAGTTCTGTATTATTTAAATTATTAAATGGTTATACATACTATTAAAAGACAATACAAGAGAAATTGGTTGAGTTTAATCTAGTTGTAGAATTTATTTCAAATTACAGTATGTTGATGCTATACTAGTATAATAACAATACTAGAAATAGTTTTTAGAGTTTCTTCTAGATATATATTTTATTTCAAATTAAGAAAATGATGATACTATAAGATTTTAAATGACAATATGATGATATGAAATTGCAACAAGTGTTAAGGAGGATGAACATATCAAATTGAGAACTTCTTAAGTAAAATAATATTGGGTTTGAAAGTTTGTTACAGTATGAGTATTTAGTATAGGGTGAGTAGGTGATTTTTGAGAAGAGTCTTGAATTGATTTTCCGACAAGGTTAACTTGATATTTACTGGTAATGAATTCCAGATTCTGGGGCCCTTTATGTGCATAGAATTTTTACATTGGTTAGTATGGACTCGGGGTATGTCAAATAGTGATCGGTGTCTTGTGTCATGTTCGTGGACCTATTAAAGTTGTTGAGGAGAATTCTGAGCGCAGGGTTGATATTAGCATGTAGAGTTTTATGTATGTAGAAGGCACATGAATAGGTATGAATATTTTTATGGTGAGTAGTTTTAAGGTTCTGAATATAGGTGGAGTATGCTGTCTAGAGTGGAAATTTGTTATCATCCTGACTGCAGCCTTTTGCTGGGTTATGAGTGGTCTAAGGTGATTTAATGTTGTTGAGCCCCATGCACAGATTCCATAGGTGAGATAAGGGTAGATAAGAGAATGATATAGTGCAATGAGAGCTGGTTGAGGCACATAATAGCGTATCTTAGATAATATACCTACTGTCCTTGAGATTTTCTTGGAAATTTGTTGTATGTGTGTTTGGAATTTAAGCTACTGTCAAGGTGGATTCCTAGGAATTTTCCCTCTGTGAGCCTTGTGATGGGTGAACCATTTAGCGTTATGTTAAGTGGAACATTTGTAGCTTTGTTTCCAAACTGAATGTAGTAGGTCTTGTCCGTATTGAGAGTAAGCTATTTGTCATCATCCATGTTGATATTTTCTGTAATTCGGCATTAACTGTGTTGGCTAGTACGACTGGATTTGGGTGAGAGAAGACATATGTTGTGTCATCTGCAAACAAAATGGGTTTGAGTAGTTGTGATGCATTCGGTAGGTCATTTATGTAAATGAGGAATAGGAGTGGCCCCAGGACACTACCTTGAGGACACCGACTGTAATTTGTTTGTGGAAGAGTTCTCTCCATTTGTGTTCACGTACTGACTTCTGTTGCTAAGGTACGACTTTAGGTAGTTGAGGGGGTGCCCCCTAATACCATAGTGCGCTAATTTTGTGAGCAATAAATCATGGTCGACTGTATCAAATGCTTTGCGTAGGTCTATGAAGATTCCCAGCGGAACTTCTTTCTTCTCAAGTGCGGTGTATATTAACTCTAACATGTGTGTTATAGCATCGTTTGTGCTCTTGTTGGTCCTGAATCCAAATTGACAGGGTTTAGTACATTGTGTGAGACGAGGTAGGAATAGATCTGTTTATGAATTAATTTTTTGAAGATTTTAGAAAGCAGTGGTAAATTTGAGATTGGTCTATAATTGTTCAAGTCAGTTTGGTCACCTCATGGGAAGGTTGAAGATTCAATGGATTTATTGAATAATGCTGCTATAATTGGTGACAGTACATGTGTAGCTTTTTGTACATAAAGGGTGGTAAGCTGTTTATGTCTCCTGCTTTGTTTTTAAGGGTGTTGATTATGAGTGAGACTTCAATTGAGTTGGTAGGAGCTAGGAATAGTGTATCTGGGTAGGTGTTGGTGAGGTAGTCTATTGGACGAGTGTTCGAGCTTGGGATCCTACTCGCTAGATTCTTTCCTATGGTGAGAAGAAAACATTAAGTCTGTTTGCTGTCTCAGTTGGTGAGAGTAGGGGTTCGTCTGTTTTTGATAATTTGATGGTATTGTTCATGGATATCTTTTATTTCCTAGAATTGTAGATAGGGTTTTCCAGGTCTTTTTCATATCACCTTTTACGGTCTGGAGTCTGTTCTCATAATACAATTTTTTGGACCTTCTTATCAGGCTAGTAAGGATTGATGAGTAGCGTTTGGATTGTTCTCTGGTTATTAGACCCCTTCTATATTGTTTTCATATTGGTGCCTCTTATTTATGGATTTAAGGATGCTGGGTGTTAGCCAGGGATTGTTAAGTCTTTTAGCTGTGATCTGTTTAGTTTTTTCGGGCAATGTCTGTTATAGAGGTTGTGTGTTTTTTAAGAAAGTTCTTGATGCATTCATTAGTATCTGAATGTGTTTCCAATTCATTAAGCCAGTCAATGTTCGTCATAGCTGATATAAAATTATTAACAGCAGACTCATTATGTAGTCTGAAGGTAACTTTTGCAATTTCTTGGGGCAGAATGCCTAGGTTAGTTATGAGAAAGGTAGGGTAGTGGTCTGTGGTGTTTTCTGTGATTATGCCTGATTTTAGAGGAGATATTGTGTTAGTCCAGATGTGGTCTAGTAACGAGGTACTATTATCGGAGATTCTTGTAGGTTTTGATATTGTTGGTAGTAATAAGCAGTTGCTCATAGTGTTTGTGAATTCAGTTACCTGCGGGTCTTGGTCATGTAGGAGATTTATGTTGAAATCTCCTGTGAGCAGCAAATGATCTTTGTTAAGGCGTGAATCGATTATCAGGTTTCCTAGTTTTTCACTAAAGGGGCGGATGTTTGACTGTGGTAATTCTTTCAACACACCGTCCGTATCCCACCGAGGCAGGGTGACCTAAAAAGAAAAAGGTTTTTCTTTTTAAATTTAGTAATTTATACAGGAGAAGGGGTTACTAGCTCCTTGCTCCCAGTATTTTAGTCGCCTCTTTCGACACGCATGGCTTACGGACGAAGAATTTTTTCCTCATTATTATTATTATGATTAGAGAAGATGCTAAACCCAAATGGGTCACATATCATCTGGGGAATGAAAAGCAATCAGATTTTACCAAAGGAATTGGAAGAGAAGATCGATTCCTTGCATCAAGATCCCCTCAGCTGCATCAGATTACCTCCCTGAGGGTGGAAGGCTCCTTAAAAGAGTCGACGATGTGTTATAATAAAGATTACATTTTTTTTTCTAACTAAAAGGAATGAAATTTTTAAAAACAATTATCATCTTGTAAAACTCGTTTGAGCTCATCCTACTGTAGATATCCTTTGTTTACATTGTTTTCTACACGAAAGTGAGAGTTTTATATATAATTTTATTCTCTTGCTTATTTGATAAGTTTGTCTGCAAAATTACAATTAAAAAGTTTTATATATGAAGACATCAATTCGAACTTAAAGTAATTAGTATTACAAGTGTTAAATTGAGCCTCTGCGAAGAGGATGTCACTAATTGTATTTCAATCCCTGACATATATTTTTACCTTTTGTAATACAATGTTATTACCACTTTCAGTGTTTACAGTAAATGTCCAGTCATTCTCAAGTAATTGAACTTCAGTGCTACGTAACTTTTCATGGTGATTTTGATTTTCATATTCCTTTGTATCCTTTATAATTTTTAGATTCTAACCCGAAAAACAAAAAATATAGAAATCTGGTCTCTCGTTTGTATTTCAAAATATCTTCAGTGATACAAATTCAGTGGTCTAAATAATGAGATATTACGTACAACACAACTTCTCAAGTCAGTTACTTATATACACGAGTTACATCCATTTTCACATGGCTAGAAAAATTGCTAACATTACATAAACTACTCTTAACACTACACAAAACTCCTGGCTACATATCGTTAAGTTTGGATCGATTACAGGGTTAAGTCATCGTTATCTCAGTTTAACGTGAAGACGACTTTACCTTCATTAAAATAAACATATAAGGTCTATAATTCTTAAAGGTGAATTAAATTTAAATATTACAGTACATAACATTTTTGACATTAAAAATGTCTGATTCAGCAATCAATCTCTCAATATGAGAGGATCGAGGATGTCCTAACTTTGAATACATTTAAGAATTTTTCTTAAATATATTCAGAGTTAGGACATCCTAACTTGAATGTGTTGCAAACCAAGTTTTTAATTGTGATACTTCATAATAACGTTAATATAGAGAGATGTGAGAATCAAAACAATTGGGAAACCTTTTTGGTACATAATTATCTGTTGCTAATGTTACCATATGACTGATTTACGTTTTTTTTAAAAATATATGTAATTCAGATTATTAAATATCTTTGCAAATATAAAAATTACTTGTCATTTTCTTACTTACAATTTTTTTTTTATTATTAACACATCGGCGGATTCCCACCAAGGCAGGGTGGCCCGAAAAAGAAAAACTTTCGTCATCATTCACTCCATCACTGTCTTGCCAGAGGGGTGCTTTACACTAGTTATAAAACTGCAACATTAACACCCCTCCTTCAGAGTGCAGACACTGTACTTCCCATCTCCAGGACTCAAGTCCGGCCTGCCGGTTTCCCTGAATCCCTTCATAAATGTTACTTTGCTCACACTCCAACAGCACGTCAAGTATTAAAAACCATTTGTCTCCATTCACTCCTATCAAATACAAAAATATAGTCATAAATTACGAGTTCTCTCAAAAGTCAGAAGGAAAAGAGGTGGAAATGCCTCTAGATTTTTTCAATCTATCGTAATTTAATTGGTCCAGTAAATGCATGTAGTGCCTCACCTTGCCTCCACCCGAGGTAACATGCTCTCCTCGACATGTTCTTTGAATCTTTACATTGTTTTAAACTTACTTTACCATTTACAGCTTACAACACATATCTTGACATTGATTTATGTAATATGTCACAAAACCTGATAATTATCAAAACATTAAATTTCAATAGACTGACCTAAGGAGAAAAATAGCCATTCCTGTTTATATATATATATATATATATATATATATATATACACACACACACACACACACACATATATATATATATATATATATATATATATATATATATATATATTATATATATATATATATATATATATATATATATATATATATATATATGTGTGTGTGTGTGTGTGTGATATAAAAACATTGCTGCTACTCTAAATATTGCTTGATCATTTGAGTAATCTGTGACTTATATAATCATCGTTACTACATTGGCCATGGCTTGATTGTAATCAATGTTATCAATAATCGTTATGTGTATACTGATTAACTACATTAAGCTGCCTCTGATACATCACTGAGGAGGATTACTTCGGAGCAATCTCCTCCTCACTGCTGGCTGATTCTTCAGCCTTCCTCTTGTCGTAGGCGACAGCTAAGGGCATGAACACCCAAAGCACGACACAGAGGGAGACTTCGACGGCCATGACCTGCATGGCCACGGCATAGCTTCCACTTATATCGCGAATCAAACCTGTAAAGAAACTAGGACTGTAAACTGTACAAGCTATAAAATTAAATACATTCATACTGTAGATATCAATAATATTATAATGTAGTCTGCAACAGGATCAGGCTATGACCTGCAATACACTTAGGCAATGGCCTACAAGATAATCAAGGACAGGAAACAGTGCCTAGGTGTAAGTACAAAAGCTAATAAACTACTTCGAATAAAAGTCGAGAAGTGTGAGTAATAGAAATCCCAATTTAATGCTGTAAATATATACATCATTGGAAAGACTTCATTTAGATTACGAGGTCAATTTCTGATCTCCACAGCACAGTATTAATATAAATGCGTTGGGAAATATAGAAATGGATGATAATATTATTTTCCTATATTTGAATCCTTTTCTAAGGAGATATGTTAAGAACATTAAACTTACTTTCTCTAGAAAAAACATAAAGTTAGGTGAAATGTGAATGAAGTTTATAACGGAAAAATTTAAAATAGAGGAAATTATACAATATGCTCAAAGTATCTAACCAAGACAAAAATAGAAGGAGTAAATACAATTTAAATAAATTTAAATTTTTAAAATAACATCACTAAAGGAAATTTTCAGAATAGTTTAATAAAACTCTAGACAAATACGTGAGTGAGAACAGACTAACCTTCTGCAGTGCTTCTACGCTCTTATGTCTTAGATAAGTCCTGCAATAGTTAATTATTATGGAAGATGATAAATTAAGGAGTAAATACATAGAAAAAGCTCTGATTTCAACTTGCAACTAAGTAAAAAGTTTTCAGTTCTTCAAACTCTTAGCAATACAGCTGCTGAAAAAAGCCAACCATCAAACCTCCACTTCCAGCTGAACTACTGTCATCACATCTGAGTCTGACCTCAAGTTGCAAATTAGGGAACTGGTAAATTTTTAAAAAAATGGGTTGGGTATATATACATATGTCGTGCTGAATAGGTAAAAATTGGTCAATTAGCAAGAACTCATTTAAAATTAAGTCCTTTCTAAAATTTTCTCTTATACGTTTAAAGATAATTTTTTTTCATTTATGTTTATGTAAAAATTAATAATTTTGTACCAAAAGAACCTTAGAAAAGTTACCTAACCTTATTATAACAAGCACAATTTAATTTAGCATAATCCAACTAAATATATTTTAGATAAGTTTACAACAATTTAATAATAAGCAAACACAATAAAATATATATTTTTCGTTAGGTTCAGAATGATTTTTGCGAAATTTTTGCATACAAAATTTGAGAAAATCCTGCTTAGCAAATCCAAGTCCTAAATGAAAATACCCACAAGAAAAAAGTCACAGTTTTTGCTAAGACAAAAGTCACATAGGGAAAAAATAGATTGCTTCTAGTTGAGCAATGTTGGTGAACCTAACCTAACCTAACATAATCAAATATTACTTAACCTAAACTAAACTAACCTAATCTAGCATATCCTCGTCTAAAGTCGAAGTAACGTGTTACAAAATCAAACTGATAACACTTTAATAAAAAAGAAAAGCTACAACATATTTAACTTCCTTTTTAATGGCAACAGCAAATAGCTTTTAACTCTTAAGTCAATAAAGATCAAGGCAAGACAAATATTTAAAAAAAATAAAGTTATAAAAATTCCTTTACCAATGAGCGGTCCAAGAATGATGTGCCCCAGAGCCATAAACAGGGACTGGCCTCCAAACATTGCTGCCATATTCTCAACTCCCATATACTTTGGCATGATGAGGGTGTAGAGGGATATATTGGTGCCTATGCCGTACCCCCACACACCCATCGTCACTTTCATCCACGTCAGGTCACTCAGGAAACTGAACACTGGGGGAGGTCAATCAAGGTGTCAGCAATCTTTAAACAGTCAATATTTTGCTTAAAAGTGAAATGACAAAACTTCACGAGCTTTTCCTGACATGAATCTGTCAACTTAAGGAGAGAAAGAAGAAAAACTTTATTCAGATTATTAACCAAGTATTAACTGAAAAGTGAAAAGGCGTAGCGAATTTCAAATAGGTTCCCGTAGAGATCTTCACTAGGATGTGACTAACTTCAGTTAATCTCCATGCATAAGGCGTCAACTTGAAATGATGCATAACAGAGTTTCTTCCTAACATCGATAAAATTTTGAATAGTTTATAAATTTAAATATATGTATATATATTTTGCGAGCAGTTTTATCACAAAAATATTTTCCTATGAATTTATGAACTAGATGCGTCATAGCGTCATGGCTCAATACCAGCTACAAAAGAGGCACTCAAGATTTACTTTAATGTCTAGCAACGAATATTATTCAAGAGATGACTAGAATACTAGCAATGAATGAGAACCACTCAAAACCCACCTAAAGTGCTAGCAGTGATGTAACAGGCGCTCAACCATTAAAAACCTAGAGTATTTACTTAGACTTACCTAGAGTACTAGCAGCGATGATACCAGCTCCTATCATGTAAACAACTCTCATGTTGAACCAGGCACAGTCTGAGAGAGCTGAGGTGCCGAGGCGTGCCACCAGGTTGGTCACTGCTCCGATGGACATGCACCACGCAGCGTCCTCAAGACTGTAGCCGGCGTTCTGGATGGCGAATGGCGTGATCATATGGAAATTCAAGTATCCATTAGCCACCAAGACTCCAGCAATGGCAATAATAAGTGCTCTGAAAGACTTGAAGATCTTCAGGTCGGCGATGAGAGAGCGGGCCAACCGAGACACCGTCAACAGAGCTCTTTTCATTCCACCAACCTTTGGTCCATCGGGATATTCTCTTCCGGGTAGCACAGTGTCATTATCGCTGCGAGTGACAGGTGAAATGCTAGTTAAGTCAATAAAAGAGGCAGCTAAAGATACAGAGGAGCACTCGCTTAAATGCCTACTCCTACTTCTGCTTAGGGCTCTTCTTTCAACTTCACCTGGCATTAGGCACTTTGCTGGCGTGTCTAACTTTATCTCTTTTGTTCCTATGAAACTAACTTCCTTATATTCATCAGCGCTGAGTAGTGATGCGTGAGTTTTATCGTCCCGTGGCTTCAGATGCCATTCCACGGGCTGGAAGAGAGTAGCTCCTACACAGCTGTTGAAGACAAGGGCACCCACGATAAGACAGGCGCCCTTCAGAGCATACTGCTCCAGCAGTAAGCGAACGAACGGAGGACCTGCTATCTGTCCCAGACTAATACCAGCCATCATGATAGCCACGGCTTGACCCCGCTTCCGGTCAAAATACTGGGGAATCAGCACATAACATGGCTTGCACCCCACGCCACCAAACATTCCTGTTGAACATACAGTTTGATTTTCCTTTGAATATTTTATTCTTATATACATATATATATATATATATATATATATTAAATTCTTAAAGTATTCAAGGAATATCTTATAAAGTTCTAAATATAAAGAGGAAAGCAAAAGTAAAAATATGTGGGCACTTCGATACTATTTACACTCTCTTGAAAGTCCCCCTAACTCAAAAAATTAACTTCCACTTTGTTTTTAAAACTCTGTATGTCACGATATTTCTTGACTATGAATTTACCAGGAAATACTGATGTTTGTATCTATACAATCCCTAGTACAATATAAAAAAAATATTTAGGACAGAGAAGAAAATGCTTTGATACAGAATTAAGTCAGTGCAAATATAACATTAGATATTTTTCAGTATTTGGATAATTGGTTCATTCTTGTAAAAGAACTTAATAATCTATAAAACTGATTAAACGCTACAAAGAAACTGCTGCAGTGCCAATTAATAATTGAAGGAAAAAGCTACGTTGCATAAAACTAGTACTGATTATAATCTGAGCATAATTATATTACTTAATAAGCTCCTTGCAACCATATTTTATCAAATTTCGTGACAGCCTAGGTCACTCTTTGTCATATGACTAGTTAAGGCTCCTGGGTGTGTTGCAGTTCTATTGAATTCTTCCAACATCTTAAAATGTGAATTTTTTTTAAGGGGTGGACAGGTAAACCATTGGAAAGCCTCGGTGAAATGACCAAAAATCTTCACTAAGACCCAAATAATTTTTTTTCGCGAGACAAGCAAAATATTCCTCCTCTTCTTTCTTCGTCAAGATAAGACCAGAAACAATGAACTCACCAGAGAGAGTAAATAACACCATAAGTCCTCCGATGGAGTCTACAGCTGTGATCAGTAAGAAGGAGAGGGAGGAGACAGCCGTGCCCAGGAGACTGACTTTCCTGAAGCCGAACTCAGACGTGAGCGGGCCAGTAAGAGGCCCCACGAGATTCCAGATGAAAATATGCATGTTGAAGATCCAGGCAACGACAGTGGAGGATGCCCCTCGTTCCGTCAGGAACCTGGAGAACAGGATGGAGAAGGAGAGAGACACCATCGGCAACAGCGCCTGCAATTAGATATATGGGTATATAATTAGTAAAGAAAACGCATATATGTGCTGTGAGCTATGAACGAGTGCTGAAGGATGAGCATGTGATTACCTGTACCATTATTGCTTATTTGTAGGCTAATTACATTTGTGTAGTTACAAGAATATTCCTACGTTCGATGTGATCCATCTTTTGAAAATAATTGATCAAAAATAGATGTATTTCCAATTCCATTTTCTTAACTATTTTAGCAAAAATTTCAAATTTGCACCTATTCAGACTAAATTTATGCGTTACTGTCTTTATTATAGAATGATAGTTAATGTTTTCAAGCCAGTCAGAAGCATTCGTTAGTCATCAAAGAAAAAATAAATATCATCGTTTAAGGAATAAAATTGGCTAATTGAGACTTATGCCACCCAATGGTAGTGTGAAACTTGTATTCAGAAAGCCACACCAGTGGTGAAAATTTGAAGCCGATCAGATGAGTAATTATCCAGTTATAGTACGGATTCCAACGATTCCAAGTTTTTTATTTTTTGCCATTTTACTACATCAACAAACTTGTCTGCAGGCAAAGTAAACTTAATAGGTGCTCTCCTGGCCGTAAGAGTCACCATTCATTTAATACAGAAGCCGTTCAGATGCCGTAAACTGAAATTTATTTAACGTTATTTAACGGGAATAAAACTTTCACACAATTTAACACATAAAATCGTTAAATCTGCACCTACACGTCTGAATTTCACTCACCGTATTTCTAGGCAACTTTTTGCGAACGTTTGAAGCTAAAACACTATGTATTTTGGAAGTGGGTCATCATATGATAGACTCGCGTCAGGAAACACTTGTCGTGTTTAACCTTACCTTACATGTCCTAGGGCATGTGAACGTCCCAATTTTTAATGGAATTTGGTACTAGTTACCGTACACAAGTGTTGTACATTTGAAGCCGATTGCATAAGACGTTCTTGAGCTAATAGCAAAATAGCATTATTAAATCGAAAAAATAAGAGTATGAAAAAAATCAGGCAACGTCTTAAAGGTACCCCTTTGAGGATGCCTATTTTCAGAAATAGAACAAAATACATTTTTGAAAATAGATAACAGAATATATCGTGTCCTACTCTGGGATCATCCTTTAACTATAAGGACATGAGAGAACGCATATAATGAGTAAAGAGAACATTTTAATTAAAAAAATTAAAAGTGAAGATAAACAGGTTCTAGAAATAAAATTATAGAAAACAAGCACATTTGTTGTTGTTGTTGATGCTTAAAGGTTTCGACGGCTCATGTCTTAGAGTCCTGCTCCCCAAAATAAAGAGACGAGTTCAGTAGAAAACATGAATACAAACACAAAAGATGAGAGATGGATACAGAAAACGGGAAGATAAATATACAACACATATGCTTGGTGGCACAGCTCATGGCTGTTCGCCAGCATACCTGTAGTCGCTCCCCGCTCTCTGGTTCCTGACCAGGCCTCCTGGTTTGCTGACCTAGTCATTCAGGCTGTTGGTGCCCTCCGCTCGCAGTCCACTGTATGCACCACAGCCCAGCTGATCGGGAAATGATCTGAGGAATTTTCCATGCTCCCTCTTGAAGACAGCGACGGGATTGTTGGTAATCCCCTTTATGCATAAAGAAAGAATATTGAAGAGTCATGGTCCCGTTACATTTACTGAATTCTTTCTCGGTGTACTCATCACTCCCCTGCTTTTCACCAGAGGTATCTTGAACCTTCTATCAAGCCTCTCATGTTCAAAATCTAGTATCGTTTGCAAGGAATGATACAGTGCTAAGGTTTATATCTTTGCCTAACTCAGACACGAGAATGAGAAAGAAAAGTGGGGCGAGTACCGAGCTTTGAGAAGAGCTTTTTACTATAGCCGCCCTTGATTTCACTCTGTTTACTATTACTTTTTTTTTGGGTTATGTTGGTTAGGAAGTTAAATATCCTTCTGCCCACCTTACCAGTTATTCATTTTGCGCGCATTTTGCGAGAAATTACCCAAGAGTGACACTTGTCTAAGGCTTTTGCAAAGTCGGTTTACACTACATTTGCATTTGTCTTGTGTTCCAATGTGTCCAAGACCATGTTGTAGTGGTGAAGCAATTGCCAGAACCTGTGCTGACCTGGGTTGTGGAAAGAGGTACTGTTTACTCTCGTACAAGAGACATTATGTTTAGATAAACATAAGTCAAATGTAACCCATCTTCTTCTTTTTCCAATGTCACCCTCATACATTCCACAAATGCTCACGTACACTATTCTGACAGCATCTTATAGAACAATTCGGGTTTGCCAACAAAACCTATATGTAGATTTAACGGAGGGTGTATTAAGCATTTTATTTTTTTATTTTTATTAACACATCGGCCGTCTCCCACCAAGGCAGGGTGGCCCGAAAAAGAAAAACTTTCATCATCATTCACTCCATCACTGTCATGTCAGAGGCGCGCTTACACTACAGTTATAAAACTGCAACAATAACAACACTCCTTCAGAGTGCAAACACTGTACTTCCCATCTCCAGGACTCAAGTCCGGCCAGCCGGTTTCCCTGAATCCCTTCATAAATGTTACACTGCTCTCACTCCAACAGCACGTCAAGTCCTAAAAGCCATTTATCTCCATTCGCTCCTGTCAAACACGTTCACGCATGATTTCTGGAAGTCCAAGCCCCTCACACACAAAACCTCCTTTACCCTCTCCCCCCAACCTTTCCTAGGCCGACCCCTACCCCGCCTTCCCTCCACTACAGATCATTCTATTTTGTTCCATCTTCTCTACATGTCCGAACCACCTCAACAACCCCTCCTCAGCCCTCTGGATAATAGTTTTGGTAATCCCGCACCGCCTCCTAATTTCCAAACTACGAATTCTCTGCATTATATTCACACCACACATTGACCTCAGACATGACATCTCCACTGCCTCCAGCCTTCTCCTCGTTGCAACATTCATCACCCATGCTTCACACCCATATAAGAGTGTTGGTATAACCATACTCTCATACATTCTCCTCTATGCTTCCATGGACAAAGTTCTTCGTCTCCACAGACTCCTAAGTACACCACTCATGTTTTTCCCCTCATCAGTTCTATGATTCACCTCATTTTTCATAGACCCATCTGCTGACACGTCCACTCCTAAATATCTGAATACATTCACCTCCTCCATACTCTCTCCCTCCAACCTGATATCCAATCTTTCGTCAACTAATTTTTTTGTTATCCTCATCGCCTTATTCTTTTCTATATTTACTTCTAATTTTCTTCTTTTACATACCCTACCAAACTCATCCACCAACCTCTGCAATTTCTCTTCAGAATCTCCCAAAAGCACAGTGTCATCAGCAAAGAACAACTGTGACAACTCCCACTTTATGTTAGATTCTTTATCTTTTAACCCCACACCTCTTGCCAACACCCGAGCATTCACTTCTCTTACAACTTCATCTATAAATATATTGAACAACCACGGTGACATCACACATCCTTGTCTATGGCCTACTTTTACTGGGAAATAATCTCCCTCTCTCCTACACACTCTAACCTGAGCCTCACTATCCTCGTAAAAACTCTTCACTGCTTTCAGTAACCTACCAACTATTCCATACATTTGCAACATCTGCCACATTGCCCCCCCTATCCAAATCCATAAATGCCACAAAAACCTCTTTACCCTTATCTAAATACTGTTCACCTATATGTTTCACTGTAAACACTTGGTCTACACACCCCCTACCTTTCCTAAAGCCTCCCTTTCCTCTGCTATCCTACTCTCCATGTTACTCTTAATTCTTTCAATAATAACTCTTACATTATCTGGCTCTCCACTACTACTTTGGGCCACTCAGCTTTCCAATATAACTGAGTTCGCCTATAACAGTCTTACTTTTCTGTTTCCTCACTACTTCGAAGGTAAGCAGCGGCGGCGGTGTGCGGCTTGTGTGGGCCCGTGTGACGGGGCGGGTTAGTGGGAGGGCGGATGAGTAGGCGGCTAGATTACCCTCAATTAACAGGGAAGGACAAAAAGGCTAGGTTAGGTTAGGCTAGGTTGGGTTAGTTTAGGTCACAACACAGTACCGTGGGTTATTTGTGTATAATTAACAGGGAACTTAGCTATAACGCGTGTATATGTATATGTAGTGACAATTCGTATATATACATAGTTTTAATAAAGATTAGAACTTTATTTTTAATTGATTTAATATTAAACGAAAGGAATTCTATCAACAACGACCACGTGACAATATTTTAACATTTATTTTCTTATTTTTCGAGACAAACATGAGTTCATCACGAAGAGTCTGCTTAAACAATCCCAATGGATTTTGGTACATTTGTGGCGAATACTCTTTGCAAACAAAGAAAAAAATCACAGATTTTGTAAACCAAGACTATCTCGCTCAATTTGGAGTGGCGTTTGGAGAACAAGACAAGTCTTGGGCTCACCATATGGTTTGCAAAACCTGTATAGAAAGCTTACAACAGTGGAAAAATAGGCAAAGGAAAAGTATAAACTTCAGTGTGCGTATGGTGTGGAGAGAGTTGAAAAACCACCACGACGATTGTTATTTCTGAATGGTGAATCTGAAAGGTTTCAGTCGATACAAGAAAGTCAAATGGGAATATCCTGATTTGGAGTCAGCAATGAGACCTGTGCCACACAGCGAAGACATTCCCATACCAATGTTTACAACACTGCCTGACCTTCCATTGTCAGATGCTGAAGAAACTCAGGTTTAGGATGTAACGCAGGTGATAGCAGTAGAAGTGAATATGAAGTAAGCATTTCAACACTACAGCATTTCTCCCAAGAAGAACTCAAGATGAAGATGAAGAACTTGTATACTGAAATAACATTCCTGGACTTCTTCGAATGGGACTTGAATATCGACTAGGAGATTGTCGGCTGTTTATAGACAGCTCCATTAGATGCTTGAAATGTGTCTTATTGTACAATGGCAAACAATGTGTATCTCTTCTAAATGCTCACTCAACAAAACTTATAGAAGAATACGAGAATATTAAACTGGTAATGCAGAAGCTTTGCTATCATGAGCACAAGATGTCTATTTGTGCTGATCCGAAGATGGTAAATTTCTTGCTTGGGCAGCAGAGTGAATATACAGAAGTATCCTTGTTTCATCTGTTTGTGGGACAGTAGGGCTAAGGTAGATCATTGGATTATTTCAAGAAAAAACACGACTGTAGGTGCAGTAAACATCAATAACGAGCCAGTGGGTGAAAAGGATAACATTATTCTGCCATCACTCGGACAAAGATGGCAAAGGCTTCAAATACATTTGTAGATCGTTGCCTGGAATAGGTATGGAAAAACTGAAAGTTGGAATCTTTGATGGTATGGTCCTCAAATTCGAAAGCTTTTCAAGGAATCTTATGGTGTTGAAGTTTCTGCACAGTGCAGTTATGTGTTAGTTGTCAAGAAGTTCTTGGGTAAACACAAACTAGACAATTAGGAAGAGCTGGTGTAAAGCAAGCTGACAAGCTTTAAGAATTTAGGTAATAATATGAACCTAAATTGAGAATTTAGGTAATAATATGAACCTAAATTATTACCTAAATTAAGAATTTAGGTAATAATATGAACCTAAATTACGAATTTAGGTAATAATATGAACCTAAATTATTACCTAAATTAAGAATTTAGGTAATAATATGAACCTAAATTACGAATTTAGGTAATAATATGAACCTAAATTATTACTTAAATTAAGAATTTAGGTAATAATATGAACCTAAATTGAGAATTTAGGTAATAATATGAACCTAAATTATTACCTAAATTAAGAATTTAGGTAATAATATGAACCTAAATTAAGAATTTAGGTAAAAATATGAACCTAAATTATTACCTAAATTAAGAATTTATGTAATAATATGAACCTAAATTAAGAATTTAGGTAATAATATGAACCTAAATTATTACCTAAATTAAGAATTTAGGTAATAATATGAACCTAAAAGTACACTTTCTCCATAGCCACCTAGACAGATTTCCACATAATGTTGGTGAGGTGAGTGAGGGAACAAGGGCAGAGGCTCCATCAATATATAAAGGTGATGGAGGAAAGGTATCAAGGCAGATGGAGCACACACATGATGGCAGACTATTGCTGGAGCCTCCAACGTGACCCTCCTGATGACCAACACAGAAATAAATCGTACAAACAACGTTTTCATATGCAGTAATTAGTGGTATCGGAATTATCTTAGTATGTTAATTTGTTATTATACAGAACGAAGTGCTAGTATGTATTACATAATTTGACTTTTGCATGATATAAAAAAAATAATTTCAATACGATTTGTAAGTTAGCCCCTCTTGATCAATATATTTTTCACATCTTTTATGTTTTTTTCAATGGAATACCAAATTTATCAAAAACTAGAGCCAATCGAGGAAAAGCGATGACATATTCGGAATCAGCAACACGAACTTACCCTAAAATCAAGGTAATATCATTGGCCAGAAAATGAGTGTTGACCAGTGAATTAATTATCATTATTATTATTACCTCCACGAGGAAGTGGTAATCATACAGCGCCATGGGGAATGAGACATAATCAGAAAGAGGAGAATAACTCAAACTTGAATCAAGAACCCTTCACGAACATCAAGGCATCTAGGGTACTCACCAGCATAAGAAACGAGCCAATGGCCACCATCCAGCCCCAACCTCCGTTGGGAGGACTCAGCTCATGACCATTGCTCCTCTCCATACAAATCTTAGCCATCCTCCTTCAAGAAGTTCTCCTTAGTCCGACTCCAACTGTCCTATAAGAAAATGGAAGTTTCTTTACACAGCTGAATTATCTTGGGTCATTTCAAAGCCCTGCCCTATGTGGTGATACTCAAAATAATTTTGGACTGAAAATAAGCCTGTAATTACTGAGCACTTGTCAGTGCTCAGTAATTACTAACATAGAGACGGAAGATTATTTGGAGATTATTTGATCTCTATATTTCGACTCCTCTTCTGCAGAGATCTGCTCATATTGTATTTTGTATTGTAGTTTAATTTTTTGTGCCTAGTAACAGCATTTTTCATCAGTTTATGCGCAATAAATTCAAATTATCCTGTTTGAATTTGGTTGTACTGACCAACATTATTTGTAAATTTTGTCTTCAACAATCGAACACTTACACTATACAAGAAAAAGGTTTACATTTATTCATATCAGTTCTGGATTACTTCTACCAAAAAAAATCGGAAGCTTAGGATTCTAGCAGACAATCTATATTTCAGAATCATTGTTAGAAGTCACAGTGACTGACGTTGAAGCCAAAATGCTACCAGGTAAAACGTTCGTATAGAAATAGATAAGAAGACGATACATGATCTTATATAGAAAACGACATAGCATAAAACCCCAGACAATACTCTGTCCAAGGTGAAACCAATACTAGTAAGAAGCGCTTCCCGTCCTACCAATAGTTAGTTTTTAAAACACCTTGCAAGGGGACTGTCTAGAATCGAACCCAGATGTGAGACAAGATTTAGTGACCTCAATATCCGATTTCAACAACAAAACAATGGCTTATGTAAAATATACATGCAAATCCAGAGATTATCTAATTACAGACAAATAATTAATGAAACATATCGGATTATGCAATTTTCAGCCATATAGTATGTAACAGTGATGAAACAATTATGCAGTTAAGCATCATTTCCATGGGACACAGTGACCATCTCAATACTTAAGGACCCAAATGGAAATAAGACAGACAGTCCTCGATGACGCACTGACTTTATTGGGTTACACTGGGTGGCTAACCCTCCCACAGGTTAAAAATCCGAACAAATCTTATCTTATAAGATCATTGTATAATTTAATTTGCTAAGGGAGCTTACATATCACACACACACACACACACACACACACACACACACACACACACACACACACACGGGGCCAGGAGCTGAGTCTCGACCCCTGCAACCACAATTAGGTGAGTACATACACACACACACACACACACACACATATATATATATACACATTTTTTTTTACTGGACCGATAACATAAGAACATAAGAAAGAAGAAACACTGCAGCAGGCCTACTGGCCCATGCGAGGCAGGTCCAGTCTCTCACCGGCTTAAGCCAATGCCCCGACCCAGCCAGGTCAGGTTACATTCACTTAAGGAAGGAGCACGGCATCTGACTTAGTAGCACAAGCTAGTCAGGACCAACTCACACCCACCCGCACCCACTCATATATTTATCCAGCCTATTTTTAAAACTACACAACGTTTTAGCCTCTATAACTGTAATCGGGAGTTTGTTCCACTCATCGACAACTCTATTACCAAACCAATGCTTTCCTATATCCTTCCTGAATCTGAATTTATCCAACTTAAAGCCTTAACACAGCCATAACATCACCACTACAACTATATAACACAATCACCCCTTAACACAGCCATCATCTCCACAACCACCACTTGACACAGATATAACACCACCCCTGTTTAACATAGCTACAAAACCACCATTACTTAACAGCCATATCACCGCCACCACTTAACACAGCCGTAACATCACCATCACTTAATATACCGCCACCACTTAAAAACAGCCACCATAACCACTACGTATCAACTACGAAAACACTACTGTTACCACTACGTAAGGAGAAACTCAAGCAAAGTAAGCAAGGAACTTTCTTTGATCACTAACACAGAATCATGCACTGGCTTCATTCAGCACCACAGCACCGGGTACCGTCTCCACCCAGCACAGCAGAATCGCGTACCAGCCACCACAACACAAGAGTGAACAAGGTAGAGTGCTGAGGCCTGGTCGCTTCTATTCCCTTGGGCGACATGTAAGTACACCTTACCACTCACTAAGATGACCAGGTACAGCGCCGCGCCTTCTGCTACAGTTATATACGGGGGATATACGTGCGTGAGAGAGAATGAGTGATGGCGTCAAGAAAGGTGAGTGAAGGTTATAACAGAATAAGAGAGAATGAGTGAAGGGAAGGTAACTGAAGGAGGATAAGGGACGGAAGGAAAGAGAGGGAGGCTGAGTAATGTAATGAGAGATGTTGGGTGAGGTAGAGCACAACGAAGGGAAGTTTCCACTGTCACTCTGCCAAGGTTATAACACAGGGGTGAGCTCAAGGGAGAGACACCAGCCACGGTTACAGTGGTAATATACAGATAATTGGAATAACTGAGGTATCTGACCCGACATAAAAAGAATTACCGATAATTAAGGATTTCACTTTGAAAGCGACAACATTACAGAATAAAAATAAAAATGGAGGATTTATGCGTTGCATCAGATATATATATATATATATATATATATATATATATATATATATATATATATATATATAAAGTTGATAACATTTTTGTAACATTTTTCCAACAGCTATGTAAGAAAAGTTAAGTCAAGGCTTTGAGGAATTTACCCTCAAGCCTGATCCTTGACCTGACATTTGTGAGGTCAGGGAAAGATGACGTCCACGGTGCATGAGGTCACTACTGGTCAACTCAGTCAGTCAGAGCATTACTCTTTCTTGATAAGATGCTATTCCTCGAATCTAGTATACAGAAAATGGTCTTGGTTCATGTGGTTGCCGGGGGTGTATATATTTACCTACTAATTGTCAAAGGGACTTGTCGATAGACACTTGGCCTGTTGTTTGTGGTGTGTTTGAGTGGTACTCACCTAGTTGTGGTTGCAGGGGTCGAGTCATAGCTCCTGGCCCCTCCTCTTCACTGGTTGCTACTAGGTCACTCTTCCTGCTCCATGAGCTTTATCATACCTCTACCTGGAGTCTACCTGGAGGGCATTCCGGGGTTCAACGTCCCCGCGGCCCGGTCTGTGACCAGGCCTCCCGGTGGATCAGGGCCTCTTCTTAAAGCTATGTATGGATTCTGCCTCCACTACATCACTTCCCAGACTATTCCACTTCCTGACAACTCTGTGACTGAATAAATACTTCCTAACATCCCTGTGATTCATCTGAGTCTTCAACTTCCAACTGTGACCCTTGTTGCTGTGTCCCATCTCTGGAGCATCCTGTCTCTGTCCACCTTGTCGATTCCTCAATATTTTATATGTCGTTATCATATTCCCCATATCTCTCCTGTACCCCAGTGTCGTCAGGTTGATTTCCCTTAACCTCTCCTCGTAGGCCATGCCCCTTAGCTCCGGGACTAGTTTTGTTGCAAACCTTTGCACTTTCTATTTTCCTTACGTGCTTGGTTAGGTGTGGGTTCTAAACTGGTGCAACATAATTCAATATAGGCCTAACGTACACGGTGTACAGGCTCCTGAACGATTCCTTATTGAGATGTCGGAATGCTGTTCTTAGGTTTGCTAGACGCCCGTTTGCTGCAGCAGTTATTTGGTTATCAGGAGATGTGCCCGGTGTTATACCCACCCCAAGATCATTTTCCTTGAGTGAAGTTTGTAGTCTTTGGCCCCCTAGACTGTTCTTTGTCTGCGATTTTATTTGCCCTTCCCCAATCTTCATGACTTTGCACTTGGTGGGGTTGAACTCCAGAAGCCAGTTGCTGGACCAGACCTGCAGCCTGTCCAGATCCCTTTGTAGTTCTGCCTGGTCCTCGTCCGATTGAATTCTTCTCATCAACTTCACATCGTCTGCAAACAGGGACACTTCTGAGTCTATTCTTTCCGTCATGTTCACAAATACCAGAAACAGCACCGGTGACTTACCCCTATGGAACCCCGCTCGTCACAAGGGCCCACTCTGACACCTCGCCACGTACCATGACTCGCTGTCTTCCTGACAGGTATTGTAGTGCCTTCCTTGTTATCCCTACCTGGTCCTCCAGCTTTTGCAAGACAATGCACTCTACCCAACCCTCTCTCTCTCTCTTGTCTTACTGCTGTCACCCTGTCATAGAACTCCAGTAGGTTTGTGACACAGGATTTCCTGTCCTGTGTTGAAGATTGTTGTTAGTAGTACATATAGCGCCTCTTCTCCCTCTCTCAGGACCGATGGAGAGATGTTATCCGGCCCCATCGCCTTTGAGGTATCTAGCTCGCTTAGCAGCCTCTTCACTTTTTTCATCGGTTGTATGTATTGTGTCCAACAGTTGATGGTGTACCCCACCTCTCCATCTTTCTGGAGTCCCTTCTGTCAACACTTCTTTGAATCTCATGTTGAGCTCCTCACATCCCGGTCGTTTCTTGTGATCTCCCCTCCTTCCTTACTCAGCCTGATTACCTGGTCCTTCACTGTTGTTTTCCTCCTGATGTGGCTGTACAACAGCATCGGGTCAGATTTGGCTTTCGCTGCTATGTCATTTTTGTATTGTCGTTGGGCCTCCCTTCTTACCAGTGTGGTACGGTCGGTAAAGCACTGCGTACATTGTTCCAAGGTTCGTAGGTTCTAGTCTCCTTCGGCCAGAGATCAGTGTTTGTGAATATATAATATTGAGTCATTCAAGAGTATTGCTTGTTTGTGACGTCTGGGGGTTGACACCTGCTACTAATTATATCACATGACCCTACTTGACCTGTGGTTCAAGTGGAATTGTCTAGGGAGTGTCTCTTACCTGCATTGAGAGAAGGTCTCGGTATTCAGAAAGAAAATTCCTTAGCTAGACTTAAGCTACTGTGGAGTGGAGACTAGATCATGGTCGTCTCCTCTACTTGTGTAACAGACGGGCAAGGAGAAGCCAGAACTTGAGTGGATTATTCCCAGTTACTTCATTCTTCTGTATATACCTAGTATCTCTGCGGAGACACTCGATTCCTAGTGTACTGTAACTTTAAGACTGTCCGAAATAAGTGTTGTTCTATGAAGGTGTTAGTTTCAATTACGTTGGATTTGTGTAAAATATTTGACTTGTACTTGTTATTGCCAATTAATGAGTCTTTTAAATAAGAGACTATGTACATGAAAAGTAATGTTCCATGCAACCTCGATAGATATTTTAAGGAACCCAAACAGTTCATCTCTATTACTTGTACCTTATTGCTTTGATCGAACCCGTGTTGTTTTCGCCCGGCTCATGGTGAGCGAAAATTCACGACGCTCTAACCCACGGGACCATACACTCTTACAAGAATCACGCACCCAGCAGAGCTAGGTGTTGTACCGTGAGCCGAGGACATACGATGGTGTAGGTGCCTCAGAGCTAATTTCATTCTACTCCCTGTTTGGTGTACTAGCCTAAACAAGTATATATAGTATTGTAACCACGAACGAGTGGTATTTAATCAATAACAACACTGCGACTAGCCGGGGGATCGAACCCGTGTTGTTTTAGCCCACACCATCGTATGTCCTCGGATCACGGTACAACACATAGCTCTAATGTGTTTTCAACAAACAAAAGAAATAAGTAGATAATAGTGGCTTGCGAGATTTTTTGATCACGGAAGCATTACACTGTAGTTACCATACAATCACTGATGTCTCATTATAACTTTTTTGTTGACAACACAATTGGTACTCATGTGAGGATCCCCCGAGGTTATTTTGAGCCTCTTAGGTCACACACTGCTGACTTTTCTCTTGCAAGACTAAAAACATTTTGGTTAGTCTAACCAATGTCACATTTACGTGTCCTTGTCATAAATATACACTCAAGTTGGTCCTCCTCACATCGGTATGATGCACAAGCGGTTAGGATGCACTTGAATACGAAATTGTGTTGACCTTCGGGATACAGGCAAGGGGATGCAATGGAAGACAAGGAGCAGTCACAGACCCGCAGTCTCCTAGGACACATGCAATCAGCTCTGTGCAGTGAAGCGATGAACAGAGGGCTCACATGCATGCCAGCAGTCTCCTGGGACCATGCAAATCTCTCCCATTATGTAAAGTAAAGTAAGGAACAGACGGCTCACATGTTCGCCAACAGTCTCCTGGGACCTAAGCATGCATCTCCCACACCGTCAAGTGAAACACTAAGCAGCTCGCCGAGCACTGGAGGCCGGTACATTCATGTACACACGTCACTCCGTTATGATGCAATCAGCGTGTTGATGCCGCTTGAGATTTCTTTAATCTGATAGACGACTTTGTGCCAAGACTCTTTAACGTTTTATGAACAAGGGTGGGCAAACGTTTATGAAGAGAGTGAAGCGTTTACTTCTTGCTGTAGAATGAGTAAATGGCTGGCTATATACTGTATGTAATATTTGTATCTGACACTTTACATATACGTAGGCAAATACCTGCCATTAATAAATATTATTAATAAATAATATAGTCAAGCTAAATGATCAGAAAGATATTTAACAAAACTCAAGGCAAGCATACGAAATCGTTCCGGCACTCGTACACTTGCTCGGCTGCCTGACGCAAGTGAAAATGACAGAGCTACACGACGGAGGCAGCAAAGTTATCTTTTCAAGGAGTGCCAGTGCGGACAAGATCGTCAAGGCTGAGAACATGAGCAAGTCAGTGGAGTTACCACAACATATCAATGTCAACAAGAAGTGCCGTGATGCAGGGCTTACCAGCGACGGTGACGAAGAGATGAGACCTCCTGACGGTGGCTGGGGTTGGCTTGTTGCTCTTGGTACCTTCATCATCAGCGTAAGTTATACAGTTCTGTTTCCCTGCCTGGAATAATTCATAAGTAATTCACATATGGCACACTTAATTTTGTATTGTTAATTTCTGCATTTCCTCTCTCATCTCAGCAAAGTTTTTATTTTAGACTGTAGATTTAGGAATTGTCCATCTACTCTTTTCTGTTCTATGGGATACTTCTAGTAGGTTAAGGGATTTACGGACTAGTTCAGATTTCTCGCCACCAATAAAAGGAGACGAGGTAAAATATATTCTAAACGAAACAGAACAAGTATTTTTAAGTGTACTATCAATTACGTGGCATCTATTGTTTGGAAAATTTTTAGATATATAATTTATAATTTTCCTGGCCGTTAAGCTCTCTGTGGAGAGAGGCGCGACCCTCACCACTGGGGTCCGGGGTTCGAGACCCGGACGAACTATGGCAGGAACTGCTTGCATTTTGTATCGTATACGTACTCGCTTTCGGTTCCTTTTTTTGCCATCTTTTATTATTTAGCCTAGTGAAAGACTTTGTTAATATCTGATTTTAATCTTTATGTCTTCTACAAAGGCAGTGTTAATAACTATTTTGGCAACGTCCACAAAAAATACTCAGCCTTTTGAATGTTTTCCTCTGTAGGGACGAGAAAGAAGAATATACAACCACAGTTGTCTCAGGAAGAGAACATTTTACTCTACTTAAACTGGATTTTCTTTCATTTATTATCACTTTTTTCTTATCTGTCTTTCAGAAATTTGAAAATAAATTACCCTACTTCGACTCTTATACGTTTTGTCCCCATTTTATAAGGCGTTTTTTTTATGGTTAGATATATAAAATTTCTCTGCAAAATTGGTCATTCACGCTTTGTAATTTTAATCTCCAAGGTCACCGTCAATTTATGGTGACCTGATAGTTGCAAGAAAAAGACATTACTTATCTGAAGCCATATTTACTTGAATAGTTAAAACCAGTGAGTCATCTTTTTAGCACATCGCTGTTTATTTATTCTTTACCGGAGATCATCGGGCACTTCTCATAAGATGAGTTCAGTAGTGCCGGCAGTACAGAGAGCATCTAGCTAATCTCTACCCACCCCGTTAACTAATCACTATTTATCGGGATACAAGGGAACCCCCAGGAGGAATCCAAGATAGGTAATCCTGTCAGCTATGAGGCAATGTGATTTTCTAGATGGAGAAAAATCAGTTCAATAGAAATCCATCAACCCTCAAGGTTATTTGGACTGATCGTTTCATCTTTACCTCGCCACTGCTTCTGCTGTCACCATGTTAAGTCGCTTCTGTATTCGACTGAAGAAATCTAATATTTACGGGAAGAAACGTTTCATCATTAATGATACAAAACATTTGCACATATCTTACTCACATACATATCTTACTCACATACATATCTTACTCACATACATAAACATAAATAATGGTGATGATGTGGGATAAGATTGCAGAAAAAAAAAATAATTCGAGCTCTATAGTAAGAAAATGTTGTTTGTTCTTTCAGGAATGAGCTTGTAGTCCACTTGTAGTCGCGTTCCATTTCTGGAAGCAAAAAAAAAAAAAAATTATTCGTCAGAGAAAATTTCAGTTGATACGGTCTTAGTCATATATATATATATGACTTGTTCAAGAGGTGATTGTGGTCATGCATATCCAGCTTTCCCTTGGCTAACTGGTCCATCACATGAAAAAAAAAATGAAACAAGGATTAGCATTCCCCTATGAATGCAACAACAACAACAACAACAATAATAATTATAATAATAATAATAATAATAGTAATAATAATAATATATTATTATTATTATTATTATTATTATTATTATTATTATTATTATTATTATTATTATTATTATTATTATTATTATTATTATTATCATCATCATTAAACAATAATAATAATAGCTTCAAGAGGACGATATGTGGTACTCCCCACACTCAAGAAGTTTAGCACTATTGCCTTAACCTCAAACGAATAACGAGCTAAGATCAACACCCTTAAGAGGGCTTGGAGTTGTGATAATCCGAATTTTCCTCTTTGTATTGAACTGAAGAAGCCACTGTGTGACGAAACGTTTCCTTAATAAAGATTCCCATATGTTGCATAAGTGTCTTAATAGTTTGAAGCCGATCAACAGAGGCATTCTCCAGTTGTCGCACGTTATCCGAATTATTTCATTCAATCAACAAATTGGATCTCACACCACCCACTGAAACTGCGAATTTTTTCTCTGAGGAAAATACACCAGCAGAAAAGGTTTGAAGTCGATCAGACGAGGCATTCTCAAATTAGCATCTACACAATTCAGTAACAAATCAAACTTTCTTTTAAGTGGAATACAACTGTGAGGAATTCTCACGTTATTGCTCTATTTGCGTGTATAAACTTGGCAAAATGTCACCTTCGTTATCCAATATTAATCTGATTTTTTTTCTAATTATTATACACTAATGCACTGAAGCTAATCTAAAGAGTCTTTAAGTTAGGTAAGATTCGTCAGGAAACAAGACAAGTGCTTCCTGACGTGGGTCGTAGTCGATGACCCGCAGCTGGAGCTTTTGGTCATCTGACCGATGCCTTCCGCTGGCTTACCAGTCCACCCCTTTAAAAATTATAGTTATAATTATAACCATTAAATATTATTGTGTACCTCTACTCATTATCTCTGAAGGGGCGTTCTCGTATTATCGCATCTATAATTTATCATACGATCCACAGAGTAAACCGGAACACCATATTAAATTATAGGCTGGCGCACGGCCGTGCTGGAGTATGATAAACTAATTCATCATCCTGTCAGTTCTTTGAACTATTTATCAATATATAATAAATTAGGCGCTTGTGAAACTCAACATTCATCTCCCACGATGATGAATTAGACATGTGCAACATCTGGGTATCTTTTACTTGTAGCCGCTTCGCCATCCAGTTACTTGACCAGAACAATACAATACATGGACATAATAGAAATGTATATACAGCAAATAGTGGAAGATGAGGTAGTCAGACATCTCCCATTTATATCACTGAAAGCACAAACTGATCTTAATGAAATTTTTCACAAATTATTTCCCCGTGCGTTATACTTACTGGGCCATAGGACTGTAAAAATTAATACTGGATAAGTTTATAATGAGGGATAATATTTAGTGTTAGGCTTGCCGACACTAATAATGCTCTTTTCTATCATGTCAGAGATCACAGTCATCCTATTGATTGGTCTTCTGCTAAAACTGTCTACCCTACGTCTAACTTTCATAGTCGCCGCCTGGTTGAATCCTCCCTTATACACAACTTTCCCTGTATGAATCTTAGCCCTGGCTTTGTCTCTGTTGATGCTTTCCTCTCTTATTACATTGTTAAATGCTCTAAACTTCAGAACACCCGTGACTTAACCTGATTCCTTCCCCTTTCCTCTCTTCCCTCTTCTCCTTTTTCTTCCTATAGGTTTTCCTTTCTTTCTTTTCTTTTGCCTTGTATTTGTCCTTTATTTTTTCGCCTTTCCTTTCCTCCCCACCCGCAAGGGTGGGCTAGCGGCCCACCCTTGCGGGCCGCTAGCCTCATTGCAGTGCTCCTCTAGAATATGACTGTCTCCACTACTACTATTACTACTACTACCACTTCCACTATTTACTTCATTAGTACCCCACTCTCTGGTACCCTCCCCTGTCTGCCTGCCTATAAATACCACTTCCCCCGGGTCACCATTTGGAGAAGACCCGGGCCGGATGTACCGGCGAACATACAACAACAACTCTGTGTGTTAGTGTGACTTTGTAAATGGTCCAAGTCGGGCCGAAACGTCGTCGTAAGCTCCTCTCTTTTATATGTGCGGGTTGTGTGTGTATAGTACCTTCTAAATCGCTAAAGGGATTTGTGTAATAAATTATGCATTGTATTTTTAAACTATTGTAAAGTTCCATTTTATTTTTGGTATTGATATTCATATTCCTTTGTTTCAAAAAATTGTGTATGATATTCCATAAATTTTACAAATATAACTTGCAAAATTGGACTGTAAAACGCATCAATGCTAAAAGTTTGCAGCCAACCAGAAGAAGCATTTTCCAGTTATTGCTTATTAAAATTGGTAAACTGAGCCTTATGAACCCCAATAACAATGCGAACCTTTCGTTGAGCACAGCACACTAGCGCTAAAAGTTTAATCCGATCGGGAGAAGCATTCTTAAGTTATCACATAAAATTCAACAATATCATTTTTTTTTAAACTAAGTAAGTAAATTAGTTAATTAGTAAATTAGCAAATTTGCAACTACACAGTCTAAACTTACAGGTCACCATCTTTCTCGTAAGTTGCATCGACCACCAAGAATTAAAGTCGTTCAGATGAGGCACAGTCAAGATATTTTAGTCAAAATCATTACCCTATTTAAAAAGAGTTTAAGTTTGGCACCAATACGCTCCATCTTTTTTTCCTGTCCAGCTCACACCTGTGTTGAAAGTTTGAAGATAATCGGAAAAGCGTCTCACAATTTATCTCACGGACACCAAAACTGGGTATGGTGTATATAGCACTGACCAGAGGGCATCTGAAATGCCAATAGTTGCATGATTCATTCCTTGCTTACAGCACACCAGAGTCGTAAATTTGAAGCCAGTCGAATGAGACATTCTCAAGTTATAAATTGAAATCTTGGAAGGAAAAAAAATATCAGGTCGCCATTATAAAGTACTTTTGGGGGCATGCCTAATTATATCACGTCACGAGAGACACATGTACTTCAACAGGTGTTGATTTATATTCCGTAAAAGTGAATTAATTGTGTATTGGTGCGCACATTGCTGACATTTACTGCCCAACCTTCTGACTGCTATCGGGTTGAGGATCTCAATTTTCTATCGTATATAGATGTGCTACGCACGTCAGTTTTGCTACGTTTATTCCTAATAAAACATGCTAGCAAGCTGCACAACTAGTAGAAAGAGCTACAGCAAATTAACCAAATTTGAACTATTCTCTGTGAAGCTCAACCTTCAAATTACATTTTGCGAGGGTCATCGCCCCTACGGCCAGGTCCACCAGTAACAGCCTGGGTGATCAGACAATGATCCACCACGAGGCCTGGTCTCAGACCAAGCCGCGGGGGCGTTGACCCCCGAAACCCTCTCCAGGTAAACTCCAGGTAGTATGTCACCATAAGGTGGCATAAATAGCAGATTTTGTTTAAGTGACTGTCATACATATTGTGTAATCTTCGTTGATCTAATAATAATATTAATTAAAATAACATCTACACTATATGTTCTCTGGCAGACTCTCAGCGTTCGTCACTCAACTCATAACATCTACACTATATGTTCTCTGGCAGACTCTCAGCGTTCGTCACTCAACTCATAACATCTACACTATATGTTCTCTGGCAGACTCTCAGCGTTCGTCACTCAACTCATAACATCTACACTATATGTTCTCTGGCAGACTCTCAGCGTTCGTCACTCAACTCATAACATCTACACTATATGTTCTCTGGCAGACTCTCAGCGTTCGTCACTCAACTCATAACATCTACACTATATGTTCTCTGGCAGACTCTCAGCGTTCGTCACTCAACTCATAACATCTACACTATATGTTCTCTGGCAGACTCTCAGCGTTCGTCACTCAACTCATAACATCTACACTATATGTTCTCTGGCAAACTCTCAGCGTTCGTCACTCAACTCATAACATCTACACTATATGTTCTCTGGCAGACTCTCAGCGTTCGTCACTCAACTCATAACATCTACACTATATGTTCTCTGGCAGACTCTCAGCGTTCGTCACTCAACTCATAACATCTACACTATATGTTCTCTGGCAAACTCTCAGCGTTCGTCACTCAACTCATAACATCACCACTATGTTCTCTGGCAGACTCCAGCGTTCGTCACTCAACTCATAACATCTACACTATATGTTCTCTGGCAAACTCTCAGCGTTCGTTACTCAACTCATAACATCTACACTATATGTTCTCGCAGACTCTAGGTTCGTCACTCAACTCATAACATCTACACTATATGTTCTCTGGCAAACTCTCAGCGTTCGTTACTCAACTCATAACATCTACACTATATGTTCTCTGGCAGACTCTCAGCGTTCGTCACTCAACTCATAACATCTACACTATATGTTCTCTGGCAAACTCTCAGCGTTCGTTACTCAACTCATAACATCTACACTATATGTCCTCTGGCAGACTCTCAGCGTTCGTCACTCAACTCATAACATCTACACTATACTCTCACGGTGCTGTATACATCTCCACATGCCACGTAAAAAAATAGCCTTAGATAAGATAAAACACGTAAGATAACCTGTGTTATATGGAACACCCTAACTCAGTAAGCACCCTCCCTAGGAGGGTGACTTTGTCTTAGTAGGTCACCCTCCCTTGGAGGGTCACTTTGTCTTAGTAGGTCACCCTGCCTTGGAGGGTAACTTTGTCTTGGAGGGTCACTTTGTCTTAGTAGGTCACCCTCCCTTGGAGGGTCACTTTGTCTTAGTTGGTCACCCTGCCTTGGAGGGTAACTTTGTCTTAGTAGGTCACGCTGCCTTGGAGCGTCACTTTCTCTTAGTAGGTCACCCTGCTTAGATGAGTCTTCCTGAATTTATTTTACTGCGATAAAGAATTCATAGTTTTCCTGCTTCTCAAAATTACCTTTGCTATATAAGCTAAGGCCGCAACCTCTGCGCTTAAAAGAAAACCAAACGGACTTACACACACATTAAAAAAAAACTTTTTTTTTTTTGCACTATACTATAAGATATTTACCGATCATTAGCTCTCCGATCAGGCATGGTTAGTCATGTTTTTTTTCCTATCGTGCAGTCGTTCATAATAATAATAATAATAATAATAATAATAATAATAATAATAATAATAATAATAATAATAATAATAATAATAATAATAATATAATAATAATAACAAAAACAAAAACAACAGCAATAACAATAATAATAATAATAATAATGATACTACTACTACCACTACTACTTCTACTACTACTACTACTACTACTACTACTACTACTACTACTACTACTACTACTACTACTACTACTACTACTACTACTACTACTACTACAACTACAACTACTACTACTACTACTACTAATAATAATAATGTAGTAATAATAATATAAATTTCCACAGTTGCTGATCCCGATGATTATGCCGTGCTTTGGTGTGCTCTTCTCACGTTACCTGATAGAGGAAGGAGCGACCTCGACCACCACAGCCTGGATCTTCAGCGTTCAGTGCTTCATCTGGAACGCAATGGCTCTGGTTACGCGGCCGCTCATCAGAGAGTTTGGCTGGAGGAAGATCGGAATCTTGGGCTGTGTCTTGACCAGCGTCGCCTTCGTTATCTCTGCCTTTTCCCCTTGTCCCGAGTTTCTTTTCTTCTCTTTTTCTCTTTTAAGTGGTATGTGTGTCATACTACTGTATTTTGTGACCTAAGAACGCCAGTTTGATCTCAGGGAAATTGTTGTAAACTTAGAATTACTTTGGATTCATGAATCATGATATGATGCAATGAAAATAATGATAGTAAATAATCCCACATTCATATGTATACAAACATTATCTCTCAGTCCACAGCAGGACTCGAACAACAAAAAAAGGCACAATACCGTGACTGGAACAATACACACACAACCCGCACATATAAAAAAGAGAGGAGCTTACAAAGTCACACAGTGTGACTTTGTAAATGGTCCAAGTCGGACCGAAACGTCGTCGTAAGCTCCTCTCTTTTATATGTGCGGGTTGTGTGTGTATAGGACTCGAACCTCCAAGCTCGGCATCAGAGTACAAAAGTCTTATTGTGGACTAAGAGATGTTTGCAAACAAATTCGCCTGTTTGCGAATTGTTAAGCATACACACACACACACACACACACACATACACACACACACACACACACACACACACACACACATACACACACACACACACATACGTATATATACACGACACGTAACAATATGTACTAAGCATGTATTTCTCACACCTCATGTACTGTATATGCCATCTTTACATCAACAATGTATCTCTTAAATCTTCTGTACCATATTATGTAATAAAATATACCTATTGGTAATAAAGAATGAAAAGATGGGGTGGTAGGGGAAGTGGAATATTCAAACGGCTTCAGGAAGAAATCCAAATATTCTTCCTTGAAGCCTTTTTATCCACTTCTTTGAGGCTATGGGTCCCACAATTTACACCAGAGGTGGACCTCATTACACACACACACACACACACACACACATATATATATATACACTAATATATATATATATATATATATATATATATATATATTCTAGGTAGTAGGTTGGTAGACAGCAACCACCCAGGGAGGTACTACCGTCCTGCCAAGTGAGTGTAAAACGAAAGCCTGTAATTGTTTTACATGATGGTAGGATTGCTGGTGTCTTTTTTCTGTCTCATAAACATGCAAGATTTCAGGTACATCTTGCTACTTCTACTTACACTTAGGTCACACTACACATTCATGTACAAGCATATATATACACACCCCTCTGGGTTTTCTTCTATTTTCTTACTAGTTCTTGTTCTTATTTCCTCTTATCTCCATGGGGAAGTGGAACAGAATTCTTCCTCCGTAAGCCATGCGTGTCGTAAGAGGCGACTAAAATGCTGGGAGCAAGGGGCTAGTAACCCTTCTCCTGTATATATTACTAAATGTAAAATGGGAAACTTTCGTTTTTCATTTTGGGCCACCCTTCGGTGGGAAACGGCCGACGTGTTGAAAGAAGAAGAAGTATATATATATATATATATATATATATATATATATATATATATATATATATATATATATATATATATATATATATATATATGCAAGACAACCACTATGAAAAAATAGAGGAATTCCAAGCGCTTTCGTGACTACTCACATTATCAAGGAACTATAAAAAGAAAACATGACAAGAGGACTTATATAAGGGGTAAGACTACACCTCACAGTCACATCACACTAACAAAGACTACCCTAGAAACATAATTGATAAATCTTTTAAAATAGCTAGGAATACTTTTTACAATCCCAAAAGGGACAACCAACCTTATTCAGCCAAAAATATGTTGGTTCTCCCTTACCATGAAAACTTGGTTGATATACCTTCCTTTCTTAAGAATTTTAATATCAAAGTTGTATTTAAAAATCTTGATACAGTAAAAAGACTTTTGATAAAAAATTTCCCCCAAAATGCTGACGGATGTGTCTATAAGATTCCCTGTAAAATATGCGATAAAGTTTATTATGGTCAAACTGGTAAAAGTCTTGAACTAAGATTAAAACAACATAAATATAGCATTAGAACTGGACAAGATTCTAATGCTCTATTTATTCATGTGAGAGATTTTAACCATCCAATTGATTTTCAAAATGCTGAGAAGGTTGTATCAAGCAAGTCCATGGTTGAGAGGAATATAATAGAATCATGTTTCATTAAAAGCAGTTTTGAAAATAATATGAATATTTCTTTTGGTTTATATAAGAACATAAGAACATAAGAAAGGAGGAACACTGCAGCAGGCCTGTTGGCCCATACTAGGCAGGTCCTTCACATTCCATCCCACTAACAGAATATTTGTTCAACCTAATTTTCAATGCTACCCAAGAAATAAGCTTTGATAATTTATTTACTCATGTGCAATTCCCACTCAAATCCAACCCCTTTCACTCATGAATTTATCCAACCTAAATTTAAAACTACCCAAGGTCCTAGCTTCAATAACCCTACTAGGCAGACTGTTCCACTCATCAACTACCCTATTTCCAAACCAATACTTTCCTATATCCTTTCTAAATCTAAACTTATCTAACTTGAATCCATTATTGCGGGTTCTCTCTTGGAGAGATACCTCAAGACCTTATTTATATCCCCTTCGTTAATACCCATTTTCCACTTGTATACCTCGATCATGTCTCCCTTATTCTACGTCTTACAAGTGAGTGTAATTTAAGGGTCTTAATCTTTCTTCGTAAGGAAGATTTCTAATGCTATGTATTAATTTAGTCATTCTACGCTGAATGTTTTCTAACGAATTTATGTCCATTCTGTAATATGGAGACCAGGAACTGAGCTGCGTAATCTAGGTGAGGCCTTACTAATGATGTATAAAGCTGTAATATAACCTCTGGACTTCTGTTGCTAACACTTCTTGATATAAATCCCAGTAATCTATTTGCCTTATTACGTACGCTTAGGCATTGCTGTCTTGGTTTGAGGTTGCTGCTTACCATAACCCCCAGATCCTTTTCGCATTCTGTACGGCTGAGTTCAACATTATTAAGCTGGTAGGTGCTAGGGTTATGAACATTCCCGAGCTTTAGAACTTTGCATTTATCTACATTGAACTGCATCTGCCATTTTTCTGACCAGGAATTGAGTTTGTCTAAATCCTCCTGAAGTTCTGTGACATCTACGTCTGAATCGATTATCCTACCTATCTTCGTGTCATCAGCGAATTTGCTCATATCACTAGTAATTCCCTCGTCAAGGTCATTTATATATATTATAAACAACAACGGGCCCAAAACCGATCCCTGTGGAACGCCACTTGTTACAGATCCCCATCAGATTTAACCCCATTAATGCACACCTCTGCTTCCTATTGGTGAGCCATGACTCGATCCATGAAAACACTTTTCCCCAATGCCGTGAGCACCCACTTTCTTTAACAGTCTCTGATGTGGTACTCTATCAAAAGCCTTACTAAAATCCAAATAAACAATATCGAATTCTTTATCATGATCAACTGCCTCAAAAGCCTTACTGAAAAAGTTAATAAATTAGTTAGGCAGGAACGGCCCTGGTGAATCCATGTTGAGTATCATTAATCAAATTATGCCTATCGAGATGGCTTCTTATGTTATCAGCTATAATCGACTCTAATAATTTGCCTACAATTGAAGTTAGACTTATTGGGCGGTAATTTGATGGTAACGACTTGTCCCCTGCTTTAAAAATAGGAATTACATTAGCCATCTTCCACGTATCAGACACTACACCTGTTTGAAGAGATAGTTAAAAATGTTAGTTAAGGGTTCACAGAGTTCAATTTTGCATTCCTTAAGAACCCTTGAAAAAGCTCATCAGGGCCTGGTGATTTATTTTGCTTCAAACGGTCTATCTGATTGATAACCATTTCGCTAGTGACTGTGATACTACATAATTTATCTTCTACAGGCCACTAAAATACCTAATTCTTGGGATATTATTAGTGTCTTCCTGAGTGAAAACCGATAGAAAATAATTATTAAAAATAGAGCACATTTCATTCTCTTTGTCAGTAAGATACCCATAATTATTTTTAAGGGGACCTATCTTATCCCTAACTTTTGTTCTATAAACCTGGAAAAAAATTTTGGGTTAGTTTTTGAATCCCTAGCAACTTTAATTTCATAGTCCCGTTTAGCTTTTCTTATTCCCTTTTTAACGTCCCTCTTAATGTCAGTATACTGATTTATAAGATGACCCTCACCTCTTTTTATGCGCCTATAAATTCCTTTCTTCTGCCCTAAAAGATATTTGAGCCTATTATTCATCCATTTTGGGTCATTTCTACTTGATCTAATTTCTTTATACGGGATAAATGTTCTTTGAGCAGCCTGTATAGTGTTAAGAAAACTGTCATATTGATACCTCTCTTCTTCACCCCAGTCCACAGTTGATAAGTGTTCTCTAAGTCCATTATAATCTGCTAAGCGAAAATCTGGGACCATTACTGAATTATCCCTACTATCATACATCCATTCAATGCTAAAGGTAATTGACTTGTGGTCGCTTGAGCCGAGTTCCTCTGTAATTTCTAAATTATTAACAAGGGTTTCCTTGCTTGCCAGAACCAAGTCAAGTAGGTTATTTCCCCTTGTAGGTTCTGTTACAAACTGCTTCAAAAAGCAATCCTGAACTACTTCTAAAAAGTCGTTAGATTCTAAATTCCCTGTCATGAAATTCCAATCAATCTGACTAAAGTTAAAGTCCCCTAGAATTACTACGTTATCGTGTCTTGTGGCCTTAACAATTTCCTCCCAAAGTAGTCTCCCTTGTTCCCTATCTAAGTTTGGAGGACGGTAAATCACGCCTAAAATCAATTTTATAATTAATAAAATTTGGGAAGAATTTAATGATAAATTGGACTAATCTTAATTCTTGAGAAGAGTTTCAGGTCCTTTCTTATTTTCCTCTTCACAGAGTCGTGCGATGTTACGCTACTGTGAGGTGTTGTCTTTGTTAGTGTGATGGGACTGTGAGGTGTAGTCTTACCCCTTATATAAGTCCTCTTGTCATGTTTTCTTTTTATAGTTCCTTGATAATGTGAGAGTCACGAAAGCGCTTGGAATTCCTCTATTTTTTCATAGTGGTTGTCTTGCATATTTTGGATATCACCTGATTACTGTGATCTTTTTGCATTATATTATATATATATATATATATATATATATATATATATATATATATATATATATATATATATAAAATATATATATATATATATATATATATATATATATATATATATATATATATATCATATATATTATATATATATTATATATATATATATATATATATATATATATATATATATATATATATATATATATATATATATATATATATATATATATATATATATATATATATATATATATATATATATATATGTATATATATATATATATATATATATATATATATATATATATATATATATATATATATATATATATATAAGTATATTTATTTATTGATTGATTGATTGATTGATAATTTCTAAGTAATTTGAGAATGAAGACAAAGAATTAACGTGAGCACAGATGAAGAGGTCAAGTGATACAGAACATTAAAACTGGTTCTTTGTCTTTATTTATAAGGATTTTTAAATCAAACTCTTTTATTTCTAGTTTTCTGATTAACTATACATCATCAGGTATTGGCGCAGGGATTGCGGTGAGTCTATGCTTCACTATATTGCCACTCTACTTCGATCGCAAGCGCGGAGTGGCTAATTCTATAATGATGGCTGGGATCTGCTTGGGCCAGATTGTGGGGCCACCATTTGCTCGATTCCTGCAAGACGAGTACGGCTTCAAAGGCGCAACTTTGATCATTGGAGCCCTCATTCTTAACGGCTGTGTGGGAGCTTCTTTCTTTCATCCAGTCGAATGGCATTTAAAAAAAACTCGTCGAGAGGCAGTGAGTCTTCCTCAGGAGGATGAAGCATTGCTGTGTCAGCAGAACGCCAAAAGAAACTCAGCTGCCTCGAACTCACAGATATCATGTAACGACAGCAATGGTGACCAGGACTTGATGCCTTTTGCTATGCTAAAGAAGCAACGCGGAAGACTACACAGTGCCGAAGCTTCGAGCATCTCTCGAAATAGCTCGTCTCTCTGTATATCAACAATAGACATAGCTGGCGTCGGAGGTATACCCGTCAGTGAACTAATTGAAGAACCATATCCGTACGTCCAGGATTCCAATAGATCCTCTTCGTTTTGCATTTGCACAACTTTGCTCAGAATAGTCCGCGGCACTGCTAAAGATCTGACTATTCTTCGTTCTCCAAGAGTCTGCATCCTTGCTCTAAACGGAACTTGCTTCCTCAACGGATACTTCAACTTTATGATGATTGTGCCCTTTGCGATGCAGGCCGCCGGGCATAGTCTGGAGGCCTCGGCGTGGTGCATCTCCATCTCATCCATCTGTAACCTTCTCTTGAGAATGGTGGTATCTTCGCTCTCAGACTTACCGAGGTTCAACAAGCGCGCCTGCTATGTCTCCGGCTTTGTCGTAACTTCAGTCACCATGTTCAGTAAGGCAATAATATAGATTAGAATGTAGTTGTGTAGTTGATGGCTCCAGTGGTCCTTTACCAGTCAGTGAAAGGCAAGCAAAGGCTCTGTCCTCTCTCTCTCTCTCTCTCTCTCTCTCTTTCTCTCTCTCTCTCTCTCTCTCTCTCTCTCTCTCTCTCTCTCTCTCTCTCTCTCTCTCTCTCTTGTATTTGACAGGTGTGAGGTGGAATATAATTCAATCTCTGCCTTAAACCAAAGTGTAGCAGGATATTATTATGAAAATGGGATGTGGGGACACAGTGTCATGATCGAAGATCAATATTCGAAGTTCATTCACAGACGTCTTGATTTCCTATTCATCTTTCAAGGTCACAAGAGAGAGTGCCAGCAGATTACGATTCGCTTGTCTGCCCCCTCTGTACATCAGCCCATAACCAAACAAAGCTTTTTCCGGCTTGAACTAGCCCGGTCGAGGCTGCCATCGTTCAGAGAACAATTACTGAAACCAAAACAATGATTATTACCTACAGGATTCAGATTGCGAGCCATGAGGTTCGGTCCCTTCCATTCTTGTGTTGCCTCTGTTCACTTCGTATTCTGAATGGATTTTTTTTAAGCTATTCCTTGTTAAACCATAAACTTTCACCGTTTCCTTGCACTCATTTTCGCAACACTGAGTCGTTTACATGGAACCATTTCATACCGATTTAAATGAAAATAACCTCAAAAAATATAGCCAATTCTCACTGTTGTTATTCATTTTTGGACACAATGGTCGCTCACCACCAAAGTAGGACAACATAGAAAACAAACATTCACCGTCTCTCACTGTCTAACAATCTTTTGAGAAGTACACGAACAAGGTAAGACAATGACTTACCGAACCGCAACGTCTCCAGTCATCTTTTGTAGTGCAAGCAGCGAACACCCCACCTCCAAAACTCAAGTCCAGCTAACGATTGTCCTGAATCTCTTCGTATATATTGCCACGCCATTTGCTCAAACACGAACCTCACAAAAACAATCGTAACACCCACTTTCCAACCCATTCTCGAAATTCCTCTACATCTTGCATACATCGTAGCCTTTCTACAAGACCTAGTCAACCCACTCGAGTTATCAGGCACATTTTCAGTGTTTTTATTAGCTAGTTTGGGTGAGTCTCAGAACCTACTGACTACAAGAGGCTCATTAAGGTTGTAGTCTACCCGGACCTTAATTCAGTTTTTACTCATAATATTATTCATGGTGAGTGCTCACCTCGTGGGTGTCAAACAGCGTTTGGGGAATAGTTTGATCCAAGGATGGGGATTTCAAGTCCATTTCCATGGAGCAAGAGCCTTTCACCGGAGTCAAGGCAGTTTTCTTGAAGAGCCACATTTCAATGCTATTTCCAAGCCATAAAATGATTATTAAAGAAAATTTATAATATATAGTAAGAACATAATATATGTGTCCATTTAGTTGTTTTTTTCTTTTTCTTCTTATCCTTCTTCTTCTTATTATTATTATTGCTATAAATGCAATTATCATTATAATAACATTATTTTACATCAGTAGCCTCATTCTTGTTATATTTCACCGTAATTTCCCCTCTTAATCACTGTGAAAATAACCAACACTTGCGTATTTCCCACAGCGTTCCCGTTGCTGGCGGAGCTGAGGTGGCAGATCTTAACGATGGCTGTGTTCGGCTGTGGTATCGGGGCCACCATGGGTCTCTATACGCTCACCATGATCGATGTTATGGGTTTAGACAACCTGGCCCCCGTGTATGGAGCCACTAGCTTCACTGTGGCCTTCGGATTCCTCTGCTTCGGACCTATGATAGGTATAGAAGTAGTGGTGGTAGTAGTAGTAGTAGTAGTAGTAGTAGTAGTAGTAGTAGTAGTAGTAGTAGTAGTAGTAGTAGTAGTAGGAGAGTGAGAGAAAGATGCTCCAATTTCATCCTGTTTCTTATCTGTATATCTCTGATAAATAGAAAGGCTTTCAAATGAGCTGATTTAGGTAACAGCTCTATGCTTGTAAATATAGTTAGGAACCCTAAACCTAACCTTGTAGAACCCTGTGTAAAAGGGAGGGAAGAGAGAGAGAGAGAGAGAGAGAGAGAGAGAGAGAGAGAGAGAGAGAGATTCTCTACTTGTTTCTGCTTCTAGCCATCAACTGTTGCCACACGAAAATTTGTAAGCTGGAATAAGATAAGTGAACCTCTGTTTAGGGGCGGACATGTAAACCAGAGGAAGACTTCGATCTAGTGATCAAAAGCAAATCATTATCTGAAGAAAACCCGCTGCAGGAGAAAAAAAAAATTATTTTTCCTTGACAAACAAAATACTTCAACCACCAAGTAGCAGCCGGCGTTCATGTCACGCTAAGGATGAAATGACACAAGTCAACCTAAATGAAACTAGCCTAAATCTGTGCCTAAACATTAACCCAAATTTAATGTAGCCTAACGTAAAACAACCTAACGTAAGTCTAGCATAGTTACATTTGCCTGAAAAAAATTGCTTAAATACGTCCTTAAATATCTCCATGATCTCCGAATAGCGCACTTCCCACAATAGAGAAGAAAAGACACGATTGTTGGATGAGTTTCACGTTGAATTCAGCCCTTTGTTATGTTTGAGCTACAAGGCTCCCACCGCCCTCCAGTCAGCCGCGAATTCCACCGCAGTGTCAGTAGAAACTCGAAAGTAAGACAGGTAAGATAAATCCCTTACCACTTGTGGCTGGCAGTCTCGTCTTCACGACTTGGTGTGAGAAATATTTCTTGCATGCAACGTGTTTTCCTTTCTCGAGTGACATTTGTAGCACCAGTGACTGAGAGATCTGGCATCTGACGGTAGGTGAGATTGACGGGCTCAATAATAGTGTAATGGAAGGAAGTCTCCTCCCCAATGTCATACAGAGACAATTTTATCTGACATTGTTCTCTCAAGGGCACCAGAGTCAACGCCAACTGCCGGATGGTTGCAGTGTCTTGTCCTATCTATACAGAAGCCCTGAAGCCAACAATTACCTATTCAGATTGAACAACGTTAAGCTCGATCGATCTCGACCAGAGAAGAAGACTGCTACAAAGCAATAATCTTATTTTGCTGTAGACTAAGTTTCCTTAGGAGTCAGTCCCATTGCTTGAAATATTTAGAATACTGAGCGCATTTAGATTAATCATCTCTCTTCTAATTTCCTCCTCTCTTCTTTACCTGGCCTGTTTTATGGCTGTCTTCCCATTCTTCACTCATTGGCGACTTAAAGGTTGCGAAGGGACCGAAACGTCGCCTTAAACTTAATCTCAAAATTATGAGTTACATTATATGTATATGCATTTAGCTTTTTGTAATGCTAAACTAAACAATTTTGACCACAGAACAAATTATGTTATGTGAGAGTGAAAGGTCTGGTAGGGAAAAGACATGTTGAAGAACAAACTTTCGCTCTTTATGAAGCTGCGGTCGGCAGTATGGCATTTGTATCCAAAGTGAGCCCTGGTGTTGC
>WNWK01016600.1:0-44488 GCA_009830355.1 Cherax destructor
AGCACTGGTGGCCAACAACGGGTATAGGAACAACTAGCACTGGGGCCCAAAACACCCCGGAATAAAAAACAATAGCACGGGGGCACAACATGCCACGGGATGGAGCAATAGCACTGGGGCCAAACCACGGGTAAAAAAAAACGCACTGGTGGCACATGCCACGGGTATAGGAGCAACACACTGGTGGCACAACATGCCACGGAAGGGGGAACAATACCCCGGGGCACAACATGCCACGGATATAGGAACAACTAACTGGTGGAAAAACATGCCACGGGTATAGGAACAACTAGCACTGGTAGCACAACATGCCACGGGTATGGGAAAAAACCACGGTGGGATGCCACGGGTATAGGAAAAACGCACTGGTGGCACAACACACCACGGGTATAAACAACTAGCAATAGTGGACAACACCAATAGGGGAACAATACACAAATAACCCAAAATGGAGAGAGTTACGGGGGTTTCGGCCACAGACCATTTAAAAGTCAGTGTGTGTGTGTAAATGGCCAATCGGACCGAAACTCGTTTCTCCTTTCCTTGCCCCGGGTTAGTTTTTTTCCAGCCGGTATTGTGCCTTTTGTTATTTATTGAGTATAGGAAAATTTTACACGGTGGCACAACATGGCACACATAGAACACCTTGAACTTAGCACAGAATGACATACAAAGAGACCGGAACAAACCATTATATTTGGCATTTATGTTAAAAAGCCACGAGAGTCAAAAACACGACAATTGGTACATGACACACGGCAAAAACTTGACACTAGAGACGGAATATGTTCCAGATGACAAGATATCAGATTATGATCCATAAACAATGAACAATGATTCATTTACATATTTTAAGCTTCATTCTGAAATCAAAAAAATGATTTTACAGACCGTATTGCAAGATTGTGTAATAAACAGGAAGGCATAACATTACTGCTTGCATAAACCTATAAATCATGTACATTTTCCAAGGATAAGCCATCCAAGTCAAACACAGTGACTTATTTCCTCTGGGGTTCTTAAGAAAGATAATATTCGAGCGATGCAGAAGAATGAAAATTAACTGAAGATGTTTACAAGAATACATTTCGTTCTTGGTATTTTTGTTTTTCGTTGATTGAACAAATTTACAGTGAAGAAGCTTTGATATAACAGCAAGGGAGGAGATATATCACGGTGAGGGATAGGGGAGATATATCAGTGAGGGGATATAGAGGGGGATATGTCAAAAGAGGGGTTATATCAGTGAGATGTGAGATGAATATATATCGATGAGGGGAGATGAAAAAGAACATGGCAAGGATAGAGGGTCTTGGGGAGAAAAGTAAGTTTACGGTAGGGGTGAAAAAATGGGTGTAAGGGAGGGAAGGAAAGGGGGGATAAAGGGCGGGGGAAAATGTGGGGCGAAGCAAAGAGTAAGTCAATGTTATGTCCAGCGGACCCTTGTTGGAAGGCGGCAAGGGGGAAAGTCGGACAGTGGTAAAAGGGCAGTGGAAAGGAGGGAGGATTGGTGAGAGGATTATTATTATTATTATTATTATTATTATTATTATTATTATTATTATTATTATTATTATTTTTAAAGTTATTATTTTATTATTATTATTTTTATTATTATAATTATTATTATTTTTATTATTATAATTATTATTATTATAATATAATAAATTTTTTTTTTTATTGTTATATTATTATTATCATTTATTTTATTATTATTATTATTATTATTATTATTATTATTATTATTATAATTATTACTTCGGGGAGTGTTAAAGCTGTAGGAACATAAGGCCGAAGGAAATAGGATGCAATTAGATTTATTCCAAGGAAAGGAGGATAGCTCCAATTTCTTGAATCAAGAACCCTTAGAGTGAACGTGTGAAAAAGGAATGAGAGAATAGAAGATGATCGAGATATAAAAAAGGGAAAAATAGGTAAAAACAGGCAGGAAGTGGTTGGGGCAGATGGCGGGAGGAAGGGATTGTGGAAAAGGTAAGGAGGGGTAGGTGGAAGGGAGAGAGGACTGGACAGTTGAGGAGCAGGAGGAGGTGGGTTGAGGGATAGGAGAAGGGAGGAGGGGAAGGGAGAGGGGGGAAAGGGACGGCCACTGATCAAAACATGGAAACTCACTTCGGTGGGTTAGTTACATAGGTTATATGAACCTTTTGTTTTTATTTGTTTTCATGTTTTTAAGCAAAAATTCAGTGTTTTCTTCCGATTTACATACATTTGTGGTCATTTAGACCCCACTATATTTGTTTATGCTATCATGTCCGGTATGTAAAAGATTCTGGAGATTCTAAATTTTGAACGCATTAAAGAGAAAAAGTATATTTAGTTATTCCTACATTTACTTACAATGTTAACAATATATATATATATATATATATATATATATATATATATATATATATATATATATATATATATATATATATATATATATATATAAAACAGTGTATTACGGCATTATGCCGGGTAGGTCCCGGCATAATGTTGTGATAAAAATCAAAGGCCTACCATGCCGGGTAGCAGCCTTAGCATGACGTCATGACCTGCCCCCACACTCCACAGTGACTCTTCAGTGCTCATGTGGCTGCCAATGAGAAAGTGTTGCACTTTTGTCTCATCCGTTCCATCTTTGTCCGGTGTTCCCTTTGGTTTTGGGGTATACATGTTTGATTATGGGTAAAAGGAAGTCTTAAACACCTGAAACTATAGCATAAATCATAAGGCTTCACAAAGCTGGGCACCAGACGAAAGAAATAGTGGAGAATGTTGGTGTTTGTGAGCGTTCAGTGAGGAACTGGGTGCAGCATTTCAAGGCTTGTGGGTGTGTCAAGTTACTGTCTCCAAACCTCGGCCTGGCCCCTCGAAGAAGACATCTGTTCATACCTTAACTGTGTTAAAGAAGCAGTTAGAGAGTACACCTAAGATAATCTAGAAATTGAAAGAAAAGAACCCACATCTTTCAGAGGTGTCTGTAAGAACTGTTAACAGACGTGTGTCAGCTGTGCTCAGTAGTCCCCGGTTAGAAACCAACCTTTCTCCAAGCCACAGAAGAAACCTAGGCTGGATTATGCAAAAAATATCTTCACTGGAATCCTCAACAGTGTTCTGAAGTACTTTGGAGTGAGAAGCAACATTCACCTCACCTGTAACCGTGGGGGACATTGTACCGGCCCAGAAGAAGCGACCCACTGACCCATAACACCTGTACCACCAAAACCCAGACTCGCTCATGGTTTGGGGGTGTTTCAGTCTCAGTGTGTAGAACTCATTGTGCTTCCCCAAACCAGTATATGAACCAGTATAATTACCTTGAGTTATTGTGTGACCTGAGGCATTTGACAAGTGTAGGGCTGGTTTTATGCAGGACGGTGCACCGTGTCATGTCATACTGACAAATCTGTAGTTCAGTGGCTTAAGGACTGTGAAGTGAGGTTCTTTAATGACTGGCCAGGCAATTTCCCAGACCTAAACCTTATTGAGAACCTCTGGTTAATAGTGAAACGACGTTTACTGGCAAGGATATCAGTTCCATCCCTCTGCTGGAGGCTGCTCTACATGAGGCATGGAATAATGTACCTCCCTAAACCCTCAAGAATTTGTGTGAAAGTCTTCCTATACGGCTGAGGAACGTGATTAAGCGTAAAGGACACCGCATCAAGTATTAAAACCTCAGTAAGTGTGCAGATATATATATATATATATATATATATATATATTATAATTTTTCATGGTATGTGTTTGTTTTGGTATGTGTGTTGGGTAGGGGCGGCATAATGCTATGACTAACACTGTATATATATATATATATATATATATATATATATATGTTATGCCGAATAGGTAAAATTGGTATCATGGAATGATTACGTGTGTGTTTGGTAAAGGGGATCAATGATAAGGTTTCAGAGGCAGTGTGTCTAAGTGCATTGGGGCGACCCAGAGGGCCATGGCCGAAAGAGAGAGAGGAGAGGCAGCTGTTGCCGCTAGGTTAAGTTGGTGGCAAGTGAGAGTGGGTAAGGGTGCTGCTGGCTGAGACTGGTAAGCCACTAGGTGTCAGCACCAGCTTGGTGCGAAATATGAACCCAGCTGGGCATACATTGCTTGCCCACCTACCCATGCTTGTCCTCGTCCATTATTGACTGAAGAAAAAAACTCGGTCTCTCTCTCTCACAGGAACGGGGCACAGAACACAAAATAAAAACATATATACATGTGGACATGGACACAAAAAAAACTTCCTACAGGGAGGGAAGAAAAAAAGTGGGGGTTGTGCGTCTGGACAGATACTGCAACACAGGAGACATCCCTGTGGCTGAGCTATGACTTAACAGGGTACGGTCTCCTCTGGAACGGTGAAGCAATCATCGTAATAATCATTGCAGGGTTCACTCAACCTGGGGCAGAACTTGCTGGTGCCCTCGAGTGAGGTGTCATCAGTACTCGGCAACTGGACAGGACTTCTTCTGGTAAGCGACTCAAGAGGACATTTCTCGACTGGTACTGACGCTGGAGCTGTGGCAGGGACGACTCAGGCAAATTAACTGGGAGTCATAGCAGCATACACCATAACTGTAGTGAGTGGGCTAGTAGTCAAAGTGACATCATCTTTGAGCAGGCTACTCACTGAAGCTGTGACACGAGGCTGAGTCGCCTGACGACAGGGCTACTGCGGCTTGATGGTGTTATTCTCTCGACAGTTGGTCATAGCAGAGGTTTTTCTAAGCGTCCTCAGACTGGCTTTCTACATATAACTGCACTCTGATGGTCAGGTAATGGAGTAAAACAAGTCTCAATGGGGAGTCGTAGTAGGTACGAATCGGGCATGATGGCGTCTATGAGTTGTGAGCGTAAAGCTTTCTGTACAAGGGGCCTCAGACACTTGTAAACTGAGACCTGGACTGACTAATGTCAGCTGTCAATGTCACAACAGGTGACAAGTAACACCTGTGGTCTGGGGTCAGACCATACTGTGGTCCACACCCACATCTGGGCTCAGATCACTTAATCAGGGACACATGTAAAACTGCACACACACGCACTGAACATGTGGATACAACATGGAGTGCACCAGCAAAAGATGCTTTTCTGTGCAAAAAAATCTATTCTAAGGCATTCACATACATGTGAGAACACTAGTAAGGAACACTGACTGAGAGGAACAAACATGTGACATATATCTTCTCTCAATCTTCTCGACAATACTGGAACAAATTGCGCACTCTGAAACTATAACACTGTCGATGTGACATAATGTGATGTCAGGCATGAATTAGTAAGAACTCATTTAAAATTAAGTCCTTTCTAAAATTTTCTCTATACGTTTAAGGATATATTTATTTAATTTATGTTAATGTAAAAAATAATAATTTTTACCAAAAGAACCTAGAAAACTTACCTAACCTTATTATAACAAGTGCAATTTAATCTAACCTAATCCAGCTAAATATATTTTAGATAAGTTTACAATAATTTAATAATAAACATATATATATATATATATATATATATATATATATATATATATATATATATATATATATATATATATATATATATATTGGATGGGGTCCACCTCTGGTACAAATTGTGGGACCCATAGCCTCGGAGAAGTGGATAAAAGGCTTCAAGGAAGAATATTTGGATTTCTTCCTGATGCCATTTGAATATTCCACTTCTCCTACCACCCATCTTTTAATTTTTTTTTTACCAATAGGTATGTTTTATTACATAATATGGTACAAAGATTTGAGAGATACATTGTTGATATAAAGATGGCATATACAGTACACGAGGTGAGAGATACATGTCTAGTACATATTGTTACATCTTTGTCACTGATTATAATGCGAAAATCTCATCCAGCTCTTCCGAGCTGGTGCGCGTGCCCAGAATACAGCATGCATTACCCCTCTGAACAGCAGCGCTGAGTCGCTGGAACAGAAAACTAGCTGCCCTGGGATCCCTAGTTACCCTGTTGAGTCTTTTGCCCAGCTCCTTGAGGAACTTAGATGCACTCTTTCCCCATGAGCCAAGGGTCTCTGAGCCTATGGGAACAAACATATAATGATGGGCAAGTTCTCCATATTTTCTCGACTTCTGGGACTCCCTGAAGGTGGCAGCAGCCCCTCCTTCCTCCCTGGTGTACTGGAGATAGGTATCAGCCAAGGTAGATGCACATGTGTAGTCCCACACCACCTGCTTGCCGTCTGTCCAGGCTTGAAGGGTGATACCATCTGGACGCTTTTGGTTGCCATCAGATCTGCATAGTTGGGGTGGTTCCCTTACTGCTGGGCATCCGGCTGTTGTGAGGCTCCTCTTGATAATGTTATTAACCTCTTCATGTCTTGCAATCTTTCCCTCGGATTTACGACACACAAGACCATGGTACCCGAATCGGTCTGCTGCTTCACTGCCACAAATACACCTGTGTTCGGCGAGAATAGGGGCGGCAAGTCGAAGGGCAACACCAATGCGGATGGTCTGTGGGTCGAGGCGTGTACCAAGGCTGGAGTTGGGAACAGCCAAAAGAAAGTCCCCTGCATGAGGAGCTCTCACTGCAAGTAGGCGGGCTCTATCCTTCCCTGACACACTCTGAAGCATTGCTGAGGCTATATTCTCTACTATTGGGCCATCCCAGTGCGACTGTTTGTAGTTGTTGGGGGGAGCAGGCCTGGTTTCAGAGCCTGTTAGGTTATCCCAGATCCTGGCTCCATCAACGAATATATATATATATATATATATAACCCTATTCTCTCACTGGAGTGAGAGAATAGGGTTGGGAGAATGAGAGGGTACCGGAAGTGCCAACAGGCACAACAGTGCCCATAGCCAGAAAGATGAATATTATAGCATTAGAAAAATCCCACAAGTATTGATATTGTAATAGCCTAAACGAAATTAATGTGGCAATAATAAAAAAATTAAGTTAAATTCCGCTATGACATCTATAACTTTAAATATATAAATATATTCTCAGTGATATAGAAGTCACTTGCAATTATATCCTACACGGGACAACTTGTCCCTTTAAATTACAGAGAAAACGGTACCATATATTAGGGACTTCTACAAGTTATGTAAAGGAAATGGGGCTCTTTAAAATAAACTCATTTAAAGGGGAGACATCTGCAAATAACAAGGAAGCCAGTCACAGATATTCATCCCACATAATTCTGAGGCAAACACTGGTTCAACCTTCAGAAACTGCAGGCAAAAATGTAGGCCCTAATTCCTCGGTGTGGCACTACATTTAAGACAAAAGCCCAATTTTAAACTGTGTACTATTGACTCAACTAATATATAACTGAGAGCGAATCGTAATATGCAAGTCCGAGGAAACTTTAAGAAATAAGACAAATTTCATCCTAAGTAGCCTAGGCACCTTTTACTCCCTGAGTAAGCCAAAGAATTAAACCTGAAAAACTGGTTGGTCTTTGGTGGACAAGTCAGGACGTGCTGGCTGGCGAGATTTTCTATTCTGTTATTTCTCAAACTAAATGCATAGTATGTGGTCAGCCTTATGATCACTGTTTCAAAAACTGTGCTTAATTGTGTACTTACTGAGAAACTCTGAGACTGACAGTATAATAACCTATGTAACAGATCAAGGTATTTAATTAATGAAAGTAAGATGCCAGACATTTTAAGCAAATATCCTATATTTGCTTGATATATATCCAGATGTACTTCTGTTAACCTTTTGGAGCCTATTTTCTAGGCGTTATATCTATCCATATATTCTTCCGCTGCTGTGTGTAAGACGAGGAGAGAAAAAAATACTAGCTGCTTCGGAGGAAAAATCTGATCTAAAATCATTCATTGCGTTGAAACTCAGTGAAAAGACTCTGTCTCTATATACAATCACTCCATCTAGTTCCCCATCTATATGATTTTCAGATTCACTTTATTTCACGTTATTGTAAAAAAAAATATTCGTCAGAGCGCCAAACAAATGTTCTACTACTGAAACACAATAAAGTAATGCTCCAGTTAGAAAGTGCGTTTTGAGAGAGATGATTACGCCAACCAGATACACCTGTTTAAATGTCATCACCTCAAGTTGACCCTGTGTTAAAGGTCATTTTCTTTTAATGATTCCCACTGCAGAAAGTCCTGCTAGAAGTTATTATAAATAGTAAATCATAATATGAAGCTGTAAAAGAACATCAATCTTTTTGCTAAATTATGACCGGCACTTTAGGTCTAATATCAGGTTATATATGGTTCAATGCATCACGGTAATTTATGAAATCTAATTTCACGGTGTGACAAACACCCCGGCGAATTAACATGTTAAAATAAATATCTAGGTCACCGACATAAATATACAGTAAACTGGTAAATTACTAATATATATATATATATATATATATATATATATGTCGTGCCGATTAGGTAAAACTTGCGATTTTGGCTTAAATAGCAACGCTCACCTTGCCATATAAGACAAGTGAAAATTTGTGTATGCAATAATTTCGTCAAAATCATTCTGAACATAACGAAAAAAATATATTTCATTGTGTTTGTTTATTATTAAATTATTGTTAACGTATCTAAAATATATTTAGCTGGGTTAGGCTAAATTAAATTGCGCTTGTTGTAATAAGGTTAGGTAGGTTTTCAAAGTTTCTCTTGGTGCAAAATTATAAATGTTTACATTAACATAAATGAAAAAATATATCTTTAAACGTATAAGAAAAATTTTAGAAAGAACTTAATTTTAAATGAGTTCTTGCTAATTGACCAGTTTTACCTAATCGGCACGACATATATATATATATATATATATATATATATATATATATATTTATATATATATATATATATATATATATATATATATATATATATATATATATATAAATTATTGTAACAACGAACGAGTGGTATTAATCAATAACAACACTGCAACTAGCCGAGGATTCGAACCCATGTCATTTTGGACCACCTTATGGTGAGCGAAAATCACACATGACGCTCTAACCCACGGAACCACGCAATCCTACAAGAATCAAGCAGAGCTAGGTGTTTTACCTTGATCCGAGGACATACGGTGGTGTGGGTGCCTCTGAGCTAATTCCATTCTACTCCCCGTTTGGTGTACTAGCCTCCCGTGGGTTAGAGCGTCATGTGTGTTCTTCGCTCACCATGAGGCTGGTCAAAATGACATGGGTTCGAATCCTCGGCTAATCACAGTGTTGTTATTGATTAATACCACTCGTTCTTGGTTACAATAATATATATATATATATATATATATATATATATATATATATATATATATATATATATATATATATATATATATATATACTGCTCGTGAGGCTAGTACACCAAACTGGGAGTAGAATGAAATTAGCTCAGAGGCACCCATACCACCGTATGTCCTCGGATCAGGTAAAACACCTAGCTCTGCTAGGTGCTTGATTCTTGTAAGATTGCGTGGTCCCGTGGGTTAGAGCGTCATGTGTGATTTTTGCTCACCATGAGGTGGGCCAAAACGACATGGGTTCGAATCCTCAGCTAGTCGTAGTGTTGTTATTGATTTATACCACTCATTTGTGTTTTCAATAATATATATATATATATATATATATATATATATATATATATATATATATATATATATATATATATATATATATATATATATATATATATATATACTGCTCGTGAGGCTAGTACACCAAACTGGGAGTAGAATAAAATAAGCTCAGAGGCACCCATACCACCGTATGTCTTCGGATCAAGGTAAAATTTAGCTCTGCTGGGTGCTTGACTCTTGTAGGATTGTGTGGTCCCGTGGGTTAGAGCATGGGTTCGAATATATATATATATATATATATATATATATATATATATATATATACTCCGAGGACATATGGTGGTGTGGGTAACTCTGAGCTAATTTCATTCTCCTCCCCGTTTGGTGTACTAGCCTCAACAATCAGTATTTTACATTATTGTACCCACGAACAAGTTGTTTTGATCAATAACAACACTGTGACTAGCCAAGGATTCGAACCCATGTTGTTTTGGCCCGCCTCATAGTGAGCGAAAACCACATGATGCTCTAACCCACAGGACCACCAAATCCTACAAGAATCATGTACCCACCAGAGCTACGTGTTTTACCGTGATCCGAGGACATACGGTGGTATGGGAGATATTGATCAATAACAACACTGCGACTGCTGGATTTACCTGGAGTTTACCTGGAGAGAATTCCAAGGGTCAACGCCCCCGCGGCACGGTCTGTGACCAGGCCTCATGGTGGATCAGGGCCTGATCAACCAGGCTGTTACTGCTGACTGCACACATTCCAACGTACGAACAACAGCCTAGCTGGTCAGGTACCGACTTTAGGTGCCTGTCCAGTGCCTGCTTGAAGACAGCCAGGGGTCTATTGGTAATCCCCCTTATGTATGCTGGGAGGCAGTTGAACAGTCTTTGGCCCCTGACACTTAATGTGTTGTCTCTCAACGTGCTAGTGACACCCCTGCTTTTCATTGGGGGGATGTTGTATCGACTGCCGAGTCTTTTGCTTTCGTAGGGAGTGACTCTCGTGTGCAAGTTTGGTACTAATCCCGCTAGGATTTTCCAAGTGTACATAATAATGTATCTCTCCCGCCTGCGTTCTAGGGAGTACAGGTTTAGGAACTTCAAGCGTTCCCAGTAATTTCACCTGCCTTGAAAGGTGCAATTAGTGTGTGCATGATTCTTGTAGGATTTGGTGGTCCTGTAGATTAGAGCATCAGGTGGTTTTCGCTCACCATGAGATGTGCAAAACAACATGGGTTCGAGTCCTTGGCAAGTTGCAGTAATGTTATTGATCAATACCACTCGTTTTGGTTACAATTATATATATATATATATATATATATATATATATATATATATATATATATATATATATATATATATATTTATATGTAGGTCTCTGATCCCACTGAGACAAATTGATACTCTTGGCTGATGTCCCTGTACTTGCCGATCATGTATATATATGTATATATATATATATATATATATATATATATATATATATATATATATATATATATATATATATATATATATATATATATATATATATATATATATATTTATATATATATATTAACACATCGGCCGATTCCCACCAAGGCAGGGTGGCCCGAAAAAGAAAAACTTTCATCATCATTCACTCCATCACTGTCTTGCCAGAGGGTTGCTTTACACTACAGTTATAAAACTGCAACATTAACACCCCTCCTTCAGAGTGCCGGCACTGTACTTCCCATCTCCAGAACTCAAATACTTTGTCCAGCTCCCCGGCAGTGGGCCATGTGCCCAGAATGCTGCAGGCATTTCCCCTCTGGATCACAACACTGAGTCTCTGAAAGGGGGAGCTGGCTGCCCTGTGGTCCTTGGTTTCTATGATGAGTTTTTCACCCAGCTCTTTAAGAAACTTTAGAGCACTCTTGCCCCATGCTCCAAGGGTCTCGGACCCTATTGGGATGAAGTTATAGCAAGGCTTTCATATTTGCGGAGTATGGCAAGTAGATGTCTGCCATTGTGGTGGCACAGGTGTAGTCCCAAGCAATCTGCTTACCATCCTTCCATGGTAGCGTAGTGGCTCCGTCAGGACGCTTTTGACTTCCATCAGACCTCTGCACTTGGGCTTCCCGTTGGGCTGGGCAATGGGCTGTGGCGAGGCTTCTCTTTATGATGTCATTGACCTCTTCATGTCTAGTATACTTCCCTTCTGATGTGTGACACACGAGACCATGAAGTCCAAATTGATCAGCCATCGCCCTACCGCAAATACACCTATGTTCGGTGAGTATGGGGGCGGCTAAGCAAAGAGCAACAACAATCCGAATGGCCTGTGGGTCGAGTCGAGCGCCCAGTGAGGAATTGGGAATGGCTAGAAGGAAATCTTCTGAATGTGGTACCTTCACCACTAGGAGATGAGCTTTGTCCTTTCCTGAAGCGTTGGTGAGCATTGTGTTGGTGATTTTTTCTATGATCCTTTTGTCCCAGTGGGACTGTTTTTGCTCTTTGAGGGGAGCTGGTCTACTGGAGGAGTCTGCAAGGGTGTCCCACCGCATGGCTACTTCAATGAACCTGGGGTCTTGAGCTCCCATCACACCTCTCAAGCATTCGGGGACAATCTTCTTGATTAATCCACTGGAAGCCAAACACGACGACAGAAACGCACGTAAAGCTACCTGCGTTGCTTTGCGCACCCCTATACCTCCAAGCCACACTGGGAGGATTGCCTGCTCCCATTCCCGATCCTCTAGTGACAGATTCAGTGCCTTCTTAAAGGTTGATCTCAAATGTGTGTCATACTCTTCAAGTGTTGGATTGTCAAAAGAGGGTGTGCACCTCAAGAAGTAAGTGGGTCTTGGCATAGTAAGACACCTTGTGAGGAGATACAGGGCATCATGGGCATCAAGATCGCTTATTCTCTCCTCCATTCTCTTCAGGTCATTCACTTTGTCCTTGAGGACCGTGTTGATGGCCTGGTGACTGGATGGAGTGGTAGTAGAGACTTCCGGGAGGATTGTTTGCACAGCATTGATTGTTTCCTAGTTCGTTTTGATGATTTCACACTTGGAGGGATTGAGGATGAGTCCTAAGGGTTTTTCCTGTGTCTTCGCCAGTTGTAGGTCCTCTAACAGGGACTCTCCAGTACCTGCCAGAGTGCCATCAGAGTGCTTGCTGCGTAGGCTGGAAGTTAGTTCTCTTACTGCCAAGCAGAAGAGAAGTGGAGCGAGTGGATCACCCTGCTGAACACTCTCTGATGAGGGAATTTCATGTTCGCCAAACAAAAGAGTTGAGGGTTTGCTGTAGCCAGCTGAAATGAAGGGAAAAAGACTGGGGAACCAATCCCGAACAGCCGGCAAGACCACATCTCTCTTCACCATATTAAAGGCATTTCTAAAGTCAAGTTTGACTATGGCCTTGTTTTTTGGTAGGTCCCTGATGTAGGCCCTTGCCACATGAGCTGCGGCTTCACTGCCTTGAGAGACCCCAAAGACCAGTTGGTGTGGCTGGAGTAAACTGGCAGCTTCTAGGCGAATGTTTCTTACTGCTGATTTTACAACGAGACGGCGAAGGGTGTTAACAACAGCAATGGGTCTGATTCCCCCATCCTTCTTCTTCAAAGCGCATAACGAGGCTCCAAAAAAGAAAGGTTTAATTTCTTCTGGGATTCGCCCAGCCAGGCAGTTGACGAAAGTTGTTAATTTGGTGAGAAGAACTAATTCAGATGCGCTGAGTACTGGATTTACTATCTCTGAGGTGTTGTGGTCGAATTCCAGTGTAACCTCCAGCAGATCCTGCTGGAAATGACACTATCGCCTTATAGATTTCTGATTCTGGCAAAATTAATTGTTCAGTGATGGGGTCTCCCTCAGGGTTGTTGTTGATGGCTATGGTGTCCCTTGATTGCTCCCACTGTGTTACCTTCGATTTTTTTACTAACCTGTGCGCAGATTTTCTCATTTTCAGTGGATTTTTCTTGGGTCTACCTCTGTGATTCCTGCGATGATGGGGGGCAGAGGGACAGAGGGACACAATTATCCTTAGTTGCGCACTGCCTTGATGACTGATGTGGTTAGAAGTTTGCCTCGTCTTTCTGGAACTGCAAGACAGACATTGCCAAACAGGAGTATGTTGCACCGTGCTTTAATGGTGCCTCGGGCTTCTAAATTAGTGGAACCTCCATTCACCTGCTTAAGAAGGTCTGTGAATTTCCCTGCTGCATATGGGTGAGCCGCTTTAGGAATGTGGGATAGGGTACTGCTAGCAGTGGATTTGAATGCCTGGAGAAGGTTTTCGCAAGTGAGGAGGTTGCCATTGGAAGTGTCATCTGCCTGTGGAGGCTGTGGGCTGCTCTCTGCTGGGGGCCTATGTGATCCTGCACACCCATTGTGTGCACCAATAAGGCCATCTCTGTTGCATGCTCGAAACTCTCCACACACCTGACATGTGACTCTTCTTTCATTGTTGGGTGCACTGTTTCCCTGGTTTTCTGGCTGGCTGGCTGCATCATCTGACATGCCTCAGATTGTGTGGTAAGCCCGGGGGGCTGTAGGGAAAGTGGCACATGGCACATACCGCATGTGGTTCATGGTGGTGGTGGGGGAAGGATAGGGGTCTCCTGTCCTTATAGTGAGAGGTGGAAGAGAGGGAGGTATGGGGGATGTGTGATTAGGCAGGCAGGCCTGACGGAGTAGGGCAGTCACTGCCTCCCACGACACACGTCACTATAACACCACTAAGCTCTGTGCACAGCCCCCCAATATGAAAGACACACCGCTGTATACCACACATGCTATGCGCATACCATGTGCATGCTAAGCACATACTATGCACTATACACTATATACACTATGCGCACGGTGAACAAAAACTCTATTATCGTAACAAGAGCACACGGTGTATGCGCGCCTGTTTGGGGATGGGGAAGGGGTGGAAATAGTTTTACCCCTCAACCTCCGCCTCCTCCTCCTCCATGAGGCCTCCCCTCACCGACCTCTCCTACCCATAGGTGACCGTTATGTTCCCTCACTGACTTCACATGCACAACACTTTTCTTGGTTCTGAAGGGTGAGAGGAAATGCAGAGTCTTCTATCACTTTCCAACACCAGCTGCAGATATTCACACACCAGCCTGTTGATGATAATCCTGGTAGCAGTTCTTAATTGGACTATACTGTGCCAAAACCACAGAGCAGAATGCCCACAGCCTCTCTCTGGCAGAAATTTATATATATATATATATATATATATATATATATATATATATATATATATATATATATATATTTATATATGTGTGTGTGTGTGTGTGTGCCTGTATATTATACTATATAGTTTTAGTAATTTACTAGTTTACTGCATATTTATGCCGTCACCCACCGAGACAGGGTGACCCGAAAAAGAAGATAATTATTAAGTTTTTCTTCATTTCACATTTAGTAATTTTTGTAGGAGAAGGGGTTACTAGCCCATTGCTCTCAGCATTTTAGTCGCCTTTTACGATACGCATGGCTTACAGAGGAAACATTTTTTTCCACATTCCCATTGAGATGATAGGAAAAAAATAAGAATGGAAACTGTTAAGAAAATAGATGATAACTTATATGAGTGTATATACATATATGTACTTGGGTTGTTGCTGTTTGCCAACCTAATATATATATATATATATATATATATATATATATATATATATATATAAACACATTTTTTTTTATTAACACATCGGCCGTTTCCCACCAAGAGAGGGTGGCCAGAAAAAAAAAAACTTTCACCATCATTCATTCCATCACTGTCTTGCCAGAGGCGCGCTTAAACTACTGTTATAAATCTGCAACATTAACACCCCTCCTTCAGAGTTCATGCACTGTACTTCCCATCTCCAGGACTTAAATCCGGCTTGCCGGTTTCCCTGAATCCCTTCAGAAATATTACTCTGCTCACACACCCAAAAACCATTTGTCTCCATTCGCTCCTGTCTAACACGCTCACGCATGCTTGATGAATAGCATAGATAGATAGACTGAGAGAGAGAGAGAGAGAGAGAGAGAGAGAGAGAGAGAGAGAGAGAGAGAGAGAGAGAGAGAGAGAGAGAGAGAGAGAGAGAGATTTCTCTCTCTCTCTCTTTCTCAAATAACTTCTGGTAAAGATCTCCTTTAGGTTTAGTAAAATCTAAAATTTTAGCCAGATAATCTCGTTTCCTTCCATTATTGGCCTTGAAGAAAATTTACGATAATGGAAGTAAGAGAAAAATGTTTGAATACGGGAGAGAAAGTATTCCAGGTTGCAGTTTCTTCTTCTAGACGAGCGTGAAGAGTTAAGTGGATAGAGTGCGGAATGGGAACGATTATTAAGTACAAAATTAGGAAGACAGACAGGGAGAAACTGAATGAGAATGACGTGGTAAAGGAAGATATGGGAGGGAGAGAGAGACAGACAGTCACAGACAGAAAGTATACTGTAATTCCTAATGTAGGGATTACACTTTCTGTGTATTTACGCTGATAGATATACAACTCTTGTTGCATATATCCTGTTGGTTGGTTAACTTGGTTGGTTAACTGTTGGTAGGTTAATGTGATTTAATGACTGTCGATTACAAAAGTAAACTCAATGTTTATATATTTTTTTATTTTTTATTAACACATCGGCCGATTCCCACCAAGGCAGGGTGGCCCGAAAAAGAAAAACTTTCATCATCATTCACTCCATCACTGTCTTGCCAGAAGGGTGCTTTACACTACAGTTATAAAACTGCAACATTTACACCCCTCCTTCAGAGTGCCGGCACTGTACTTCCCATCTCCAGAACTCAAGTCCGGCCTGCCGGTTTCCCTGAATCCCTTCATAAATGTTATTTTGCTCACACTCCAACAGCACGTCAAGTATTAAAAACCATATGCCTCCATTCACTCCTATCAAATACGCTCACACATGCTTGCTGGAAATCCAAGCCCCTCGCACACAAAACTTCCTTTACCCCTCCCTCCAACCTTTCCTAGGCCGACCCCTACCCCGCCTTCCCTCCACTACAGATTTATACACTCTCGAAGTCACTCTGTCTCGTTCCATTCGCTCTACATGTCCAAACCACCTCAACAACCCCTCCTCAGCTCTCTGGACAATCGTTTTGGTAATCCCGCACCTCCTCCTAATTTCCAAACTCCGAATTCTCTGCATTATATTCACACCACACATTGACCTCAGACATGACATCTCCACTGCCTCCAGCCTTCTCCTCGTTGCAACATTCATCACCCATGCTTCACACCCATATAAGAGCGTTGGTATAACTATACTCTCATACATTCCCTCTTTACTTCCATGGACAAGGTTCTTTGTCTCCACAGACTCCGAAGTGCTCCACTCACCCTTTTCCCTCATCAATTCTATGATTCACCTCATCCTTCATAGACCCATCCGCCGACATGTCCACTCCCAAATATCTGAATACATTCACCTCCTCCATACTCTCTCCCTCCAATCTGATATCCAATCTTTCGTCACCTATTCTTTTTGTTATCCTCATCACCTTACTCTTTCCTATATTCACTTTCAATTTTCTTCTTTTACACACCCTACCAAATTCATCCACCAACCTCTGCAGCTTCTCTTCAGAATCTCCCAAAAGCACAGTGTCATCAGCAAAAAGCAACTGTGACAACTCCCACTTTGTATTTGCTTCTTTATCTTTTAGCCCAACACCTCTTGCCAAGACCCTCGCATTCACTTCTCTTACAACCCCATCTATAAATATATTGAACAACCACGGTGACATCACACATCCTTGTCTAAGGCCCACTTTTACTGGGAAATAGTCCCCTTCCCTCCTACACACTCTAACCTGAGCCTCACTATCCTCATAAAAACTCTTCTCTGCTTTCAGTAACCTTCCTCCTATTCCATACACCTGCAACATCTGCCACATTGCCCCCCTATCTACCCTATCATACGCCTTTTCCAAATCCATAAATGCCACAAAAACATCTTTACCCTTATCCAAATACTGTTCACCTATATGTTTCACTGTAAACACTTGGTCTACACACCCCTACCTTTCCTAAAGCCCCTTGTTCATCTGCTATCCTGCTTTCTGTTTTACTCTTAATTCTTTCAATAATAACTCTACCATACACTTTACCAGGTACACTCAACAGACTTATTCCCCTATAATTTTTGCACTCTCTTTTGTCCCCTTTGCCTTTATACAAAGGAACAATACACGCTCTCTGCCAATCCCTAGGTACCTTACCCTCTTCCATACATTTATTAAATAATAGCACCAACCACTCCAAAATTATATCCCCACCTGCTTTTAACATTTCTATCTTTATCCCATCAATCCCAGCTGCCTTACCCCTTTCATTCTACCCACTGCCTCACGAACTTCCCTACACCCACAACTGGCTCTTCCACACTCCTACAAGATGTTATTCCTCCTTGCCCTACAGGTAGTAGGTTGGTAGACAGCAACCACCCAGGGAGGTACTACCGTCCTGCCAGGTGACTGTGAAACAGAAACCTGAAACTGTTTTACATGATGGTAGGATTGCTGGTGTCTTTTTCTGTCTCATAAACACGCTGGATAACAGGTATATCTAGCTACTTCTACTTACACTTTAGGTCACACTACACTGGCATACACATGCATATATATACATACACACATCTAGGTTTTTCTTCTTTTTCTTAATAGCTCTTGTTCCTTTTATTTTCTCTATTGTCCATGGGGAAGTGGAAAAGAATCTTTCCTCCGTAAGCCATGCGTGTCGTATGAGGCGACTAAGATGCCGGGAGCAATGGGCTAGTAACCCCTTCTCCTGTACAAATCTACTAAAAACGAGAAGAAGAAAAACTTTATAAAATTGGGTTGTCTGAATGTGCGTGGATGTAGTGCGGATGATAAGAAAGAGATGATTGCCGATGTTATGAATGAAAAGAAGTTGGATGTCCTGGCCCTAAGCGAAACAAAGCTGAAGGGGTAGGCGAGTTTCAGTGGGGAGAAATAAATGGGATTAAGTCAGGAGTATCTGAGAGAGTTAGAGCTAAGGAAGGGGTAGCAATAATGTTGAAGGATCAGTTATGGAAGGAAAAGAGGGAATATAAATGTGTAAATTCAAGGATTATGTGGATTAAAATAAGGGTCGGATGCGAAAAGTGGGTCATAATAAGCGTGTATGCACCTGGAGAAGAGAGGAGTGTAGAGGAGAGAGAGAATTTTGGGAGATGTTAAGCGAATGTATAGGAACTTTTGAACCAAATGAGAGAGTAATTGTGGTAGGGGACCTAAATGCTAAAGTGGGAGAAACATGCAGAGAGGGTGTAGTAGGTAAGTTTGGGGTGCCAGGTGTAAATGATAATGGGAGCCCTTTGATTGAACTTTGTATAGAAAGGGGTTTAGTTATAGGTAATACATATTTTAAGAAAAAGAGGATAAATAAGTATACAAGATATGATGTAGGGCGTAATGACAGTAGTTTGTTGGACTATGTATTGATAGATAAAAGACTGTTGAGTAGACTTCAGGATGTACATGTTTATAGAGGGCTACAGATATATCAGATCACTTTTTAGTTATAGCTACAGTGGGAGTAAAAGGTAGATGGGATACAAGGAAAATAGAATCAGTAAGTAAAAGAGAGGTGAAGGTTTATAAACTAAAAGAGGAGGCAGTTAGGGTAAGATATAAACAACTATTGGAGGATAGATGGTCTAGTGAGAGTGTAGGCAATGGGGTCGAAAATGTATGGGGTAGATTTAAAAATGTAGTGTTAGAGTGTTCAGCAGAAGTTTGTGGTTACAGGCGAGTGGGTGCGGGAGGGAAGAGGAGCGATTGGTGGAATGATGATGTAAAGAGAGTAGTAAGGAGAAAAAGTTAGCATATGAGAGGTTTTTACAAAGTAGAAGTGATGCAAGGAGGGAAGAGTATATGGAGAAAAAAAGAGAGGTTAAAAGAGTGGTGAAGCAATGTAAAAAGAGAGCAGATGAGAGAGTGGGTGAGATGTTATCAGCAAATTTTGTTGAAAATAAGAAAAGTTTTGGAATGAGATTAATAAGTTGAGGAAGCCTAGAGAACAAATGGATTTGACAGTTAAAAATAGGAGAGGAGAGTTATTAAATGAAGAGTTAGAGGTATCGGGAAGATGGAGAGAATATTTTGAGGATTTGTTAAATGTTGATGAAGACAGGGAAGCTATGTTTATATATATATATATATATATATATATATATATATATATATATATATATATATATATATATATATATATATATATATATATATATATAGCTTGAGTTTTTAGAAACTTTAACCTGCTACTTTAATTAATATAAGGGAATATGTACCCTCAAAACATGTGTATTTTTATTCGTTTTTCCCATCACTTTTTACCTATTTTTCTGATAGGCACATATACCAAGTATATTATGGCAGAGTGCCAACCCTCTCTCTAACAACTGAACACTGGCTGCAATTAACATACCCTCCCTACCTCTAAGCTAATTAAGGCTGTTTGTAAACAACACTGGTACGCTATATCCTCCCGGAATTTTCCACATAAGAAATGCTTTGTTTGGCTGTGAGTTGACATCTTCTATGGCGAACTCTATATTTAACTTATTTTAAATTGTTGTTGTGATATATTACAAACATTTTTAACAAATATTTTTAACAATAAATAATTGTATTCAATTCTATTATTTGTGAATCTATAAAACATTTTTAGTTGTTAAAAGTTTTTGAAAATAAGGAATTACTGTAACACATTAATCCATATAAACTTGTTGCCAGGTATTTGTGAAATAACCATTAATTTAACAAGCAAATATATGGGTGGGTGGGTTGGTTAATGGGTTTAAATTGTATCAACAGCACTAGGGTCATTAAGACTGCATTAAGACTGGATTAAAGTAAACTCTCAATGTAAATACAATAAGAGATGTACTCCTCTCTGCGTATATATTTTAAAGGCTATTATCAAGAAACTTCATAGAAATAATCTATCTCATGCATACATAAACAATAGAAACTCACAGATTAGTATTGCTTCGCCACACACTTACCTCAACAATGCACCAAACTCACCCAGTCCTTCAACCCATCAATTACAAATTCTCTTATTGTGTAGGCAGTACGGTATTTCACCCAACACTGTAACTAGGTCTCATATTCTTACTTTTAAGCATCAATGGATGTTAATGGATCGCCTCATCTGAATTATTATAAGTAAAGTACTTTATATATATTATATAGATACAGAATTCTCAAATTTAACTGAAACAATTAACATTATTTTCATAAAGAGACTAGTGAAATAAATTAATGTCATATACAAAAGTTTCCGTAGATTATTACCTTTCCATATATACTCTGTTTTTGTCACAGTTATTTACTTCGTCAGAGCATAGTTATATTAATTCATAGCATCAACACCGGTGAGGTATGTTTGAGTGCTGTTGCTTTATTTGGAGATCCTCCTCTGGATGGAGACAGGTGCTCTACTGTAAAACAAGGAGTTAATGGTCTCGTTTGTTCTCATGGAGGACAAGTTGGACATCAAGAGGGCGGGCATCCTGATTTACATATGTACTGAGAGAGTGTGCAGTACCGTGATGAAAAGAATTTGTGTCAGCATTGGAAACTCTGAAGCAGAATTTAATGACAGAAGTCACTTCCCCGACAAACACCACGAAACGTATGCGTGTAAGCGCGCATGCACAAACACACACACACACACACACACGCACACACACAGAAATGAATATGCACAGGTAAGAAGGGAGGCCCAAAGACAATACGAGAATGACATAGCAGCGAAAGCAAAATCTGACCCAAAGCTGTTGTACAGCCACATCAGGAGGAGAACAACAGTCAAGGACCAGGTGATCAGGCTGAGGAAGGAAGGAGGGGAGATCACAAGAAATGACCACGAAGTGTGTGAGGAGCTCAACATGAGATTCAAAGAGGTGTTCACAGAGGAAATAGAAGGGCCTCCAGAAAGGAGGAGAGGTAGGGTACACCATCAGGTGCTGGACACAATACACACAACTGAGGAGGAAGTGAAGAGGCTACTAAGCGAGCTAGATACCTCAAAGGCGATGGGGCCGGATAACATTTCTCCATGGGTCCTGAGAGAGGGAGCAGAGGAGCTATGTGTACCCCTAACAACAATCTTCAACACGTCTATCGAAACAGGGCAACTACCTGAGGTATGGAAGACAGCAAATGTAGTTCCATTTTTAAAAAAGGAGACAGAAACGTAGCACTAAACTACAGACTAGTGTCACTGACATGTATAGTATGCAAGGTCATGCAGAAGATTATCAGGAGAAGAGTGGTGGAACACCTAGAAAGGAATGAGCTTATCAACGACGGCCAACACGGTTTCAGGGACGGGAAATCCTGTGTCACAAACCTACTGGAGTTCTATGACAGGGTGACAGCAGTAAGACAAGAGAGAGAGGGGTGGGTAGATTGCATATTCTTGGACTGTAAGAAGGCGTTTGACACAGTCCCACACAAGAGATTAGTGCAGAAGCTGGAGGAACAGGCAGGGATAACAGGGAAGGCACTACAATGGATCAGGGAATACCTGTCAGGAAGACAGCAGCGAGTCATGGTCCGTGGCAAGGTGTCAGAGTGGGCGCCGGTGACGAGTGGGGTTCCACAGGGGTCAGCCCTAGGACCGGTGCTGTTTCTGGTATTTGTGAACGACATGACGGAAGGAATAGACTCCGAAGTGTCCCTGTTTGTAGATGATGTGAAGTTGATGAGAAGAATTCAATCGGAGGAGGACCAGGCAGAACTACAAAGGGATCTGGACAGGCTGCAAGCCTGGTCCAGCAATTGGCTCCTGGAGTTCAACCCCACCAAGTGCAAAGTCATGAAGATTGGGGAAGGGCAAAGAAGTCTGCAGACGGAGTACAGTCTAGGGGGCCAGAGACCACAAACCTCAATCAAGGAAAAAGATCTTGGGGTGAGTATAACACCAGGCACATCTCCTGAGGCGCACATCAACCAAATAACTGCTGCACCATACGGGCGCCTAGCAAACCTAAGAACAGCATTCCGACATCTTAATAAAGAATCGTTCAGGACCCTGTACACTGTGTACGTTAGGCCCATACTGGAGTATGCAGCACCAGTTTGGAACCCTCATTTAGCCAAGCACGTAAAGAAGCTAGAGAAAGTGCAAAGGTTTGTAACAAGACTAGTCCCGGAGCTAAGGGGTATGTCCTACGAGGAGAGGTTAAGGGAAATCGACCTGACGACACTGGAGGACAGGAGAGATAGGGGGGGGGACATGATAACGACATATAAAATACTGAGAGGAATTGACAAGGTTGACAGAGACAGAATGTTCCAGAGATGGGACACAGTAACAAGGGGACACAGTTGGAAGTTGAAGACTCAAATGAATCACAGGGATGTTAGGAAGTATTTCTTCAGTCACAGAGTGGTCGAGAAGTGGAATAGCTTGGGAAGCGATGTAGTGAGGGGACACAGAAACAAGGGGTCATAATTGGAAGTTGAAGACTCCTATGAGTCAAAGGGATGTTAGGAAGTATTTCTTCAGTCATAGAGTTGTCAGGAAGTGGAATAGCTTAGAAAGCGACATAGTGGAGGCAGGAACCATACATAGTTTTAAGACTAGGTTTGATAAAGCTCATGGAGCAGGGAGAGAGAGGACCTAGTAGCAATCAGTGAAGAGGCGGGGCCAGGAGCTATGACTCGACCCTGCAACCACAAATAGGTGAGTACAAATAGGTGAGTACACACACATAACCACACACACCACCATACAGAACCCATACACCATACACAACAGGCCAAGTATCTATCGATAAGTGTCTTTAACAACTAGTAATAACAGCAACACACACACACACACACATGCACAAACACACACACAAATACATACACACATACACACAGGGAAACTCCCTGAGGTATGGAAGACAGCAAATGTAGTCCCAAATTTTTAAAAAAGGAGACAGACACGAAGCATTAAACTACAGACCAGTGTCACTGATATGTATAGTATGCAAGGTCATGGAGAAGATCATCAGAAGAGTGGTGGAGCACCTAGAAAGGAATGAGCTTATCAACGACAGCCAGCACGGTTTCAGGGACGGGAAATCCTGTGTCACAAACCTACTGGAGTTCTATGAAAGGGTGACAGCAGTAAAGCAAGAGAGAGAGGGGTGGGTAGATTGCATTTTCTTGGACTGTAAGAAGGCGTTTGACACAGTTCCAAACAAGAGATTAGTGCAAAAGCTGGAGGACCAGGCAGGGATAACAGGGAAGGCACTACAATGGATCAGGGAATACCAGTCAGAAAGAAAACAGCGAGTCATGATACGTGGCATTGTGTCAGAGTGGGCGCCTGTAACGAGCGGGGTTCCACAGGGGTCAGTCTTAAGACCGGTGCTGTTTCTGGTATTTGTGAACGACATGAAGGAAGGAATAGATTCGGGAAATGTCCTTGTTTGCAGATGATGTGAAGTTGATGAGAAGAATCCAATCGGACAAGGACCAGGATGAACTACGAGGGATCTGAACAGGCGTGCAGGACTGGTCAGCAACTGGCTCCTGGAGTTTAACCCCACCAAGTGCAAAATCATGAAGATTGGGGAAAGGTAAGAAGACCGCAGACGGAGTACAGTCTAGGGGGCCAGAGACTACAAAACTCACTCAAGGAAAAGGATCTTGGGGTGAGTATAACTCCGGGCACATCTCCCGAGGCGCACATCAACCAAATAACTGCTGCACCATACGGCGCCTAGCAAACCTCAGAACAGCATTCCGACATCTTAATAAGGAATCGTTCAGGACCCGTACACTGTGTACGTTATGCCCATATTAGAGTATGCAGCACCAGTTTGGAACCCACACCTGCCAAGCACGTAAGGAAGCTAGAGAAAGTGCAAAGGTTTGCAGCAAGACTAATCATGGAGCTAAGGGGTATGTCCTATGAGGAGAGGATAGGGGAAAACGACCTGACGACACTGGAGGACAGGAGAGATAAGGGGATATGATAACGACATATAAAATACTGAGAGGAATCGACAAGGTGGACAGAGACAGGATGTTCCAGAGATGGGACACATCAACTAGGGTCAGAGTTGGAAGTTGAAGACTCAGATGAATCACAGGGGTGTTGGGAAATATTTCTTCAGTCACAAAGTTGTCAGGAAGTGGAAAAGTCTGGGAAGTGATGTAGTGGAGGCAGGATCCATACATAGCTTATTGCTCATGGAGCAGGAAGGGTGACCTAGTAGCGACCAGTGAAGAGGCGGGGCCAGGAGCTGTGAATCGACCCTGCAACCACAACTAGGTGAATACACCTAGGTGAGTACACACATACACACAAAATAGAGCGTGTGCTTGTTTCAGTAAAAATTTTCCTTCTGATAAACGCAAAATTTAATAGGCCTGGAACTTCCTGTTTTCCCTCTCGACTTTGGTCATACCACTATTCCTAAAGGAACGAGTCACATAATAAACACAGAGTCAATTGTCCTGCTCCTGCCTGCTGATTCTCGTTATAATCCGTCACTGCAGCAGCTCATTCAGTACATTCAACTCCCAAGCTGTCACACACAAACAAGGTCAAACGTTTTGATTATAAGGGCGGCGAATGTGTTTCTGTCACCAAGAGTGTCGACTCTCGATGGCAACAAAGTGTAGCTGGGTGACATTTTATTGGTGTGTGTGTGTGTTTGTGTGCGCTCACTAATCTGAACTCACTGAGTTGTGGTTGCGAGGGGTTGAGCCTCAACTCGCTTTGGCTTTTAATATATTCTGGCTGGATCCGCTCATCTATAGCCTCGTAGACCTTACCATACTTATTTTTATATTTATAGCATTTTATTCCAGATCATTCCATTTTCTGACCTCCTTTAGGCTAAAGAAATATTTGCTATTGCCCGTGTGTGTGTGTGTGTGTGTGTGTGTGTGTGTGTGTGTGTGTACTCACCTATTTGTACTCACCTTTTTGTAGTTGCTACTAGGTCATCTCTGTCCCTGCTCCATGAGCTTTATCAAACCTCGTCTTAAAACTATGTATGGTTCCTGCCTCCACTACGTAACTTTCTAGGCTATTCCACTTCCTGACAACTCTGACTGAAGAAATACTTCCTAACAACCCTTTGACTCATAGGAGTCTTCAACTTCAACTGTGACCCCTTGTTTCTGTGTCCCCTCTCTGGAACATCTTGTCTTTGTCCACCTTATCTATTCCTCGCAGTATTTTTATGTCGTTATCATGTCTCCCTAACCCTCCTGTCCTCTAGTGTCGTCAGGCCGATTTCCCTTAACCTTTCTTCGTTGGACAATCCCTTAGCTCTGGGACTAGTCTTGTTGCAAACCTCTGCACTTTCTCTAATTTCCTGACGTGCTTGACCAGGCGTGGGTTCCAAACTGGTGCTGCATACTCTAGATGGGCCTGACGTATATGGTGTACAGAGTCTTGAACGATTCCTTAGTGAGGTATTGGAACGCTATTCTTAGGTTTGCCAGCCGCCCGTATGCTGCAGCAGTTATCTGATTGATGTGCGCCTCAGGAGATGTGCTCGGTATTATACTCACCCCAAGATCTTTTCCTTGAGTGAGGTTTGCAGTCTTTGGCCACCTAGATTATACTCTGCCTGCGGTCTTCTATGCCCTTCCCCGATCTTCATGACTTTACATTTGGCAGGGTTAAATTCAAGGAGCCATTTACTGGACCAGGCTTGTAGCCTGTCCAGGTCTCTTTGTAATCCTACCTGATCCTCAACTTATTAAATTCTTCTCATTAACTTCACATCATCTGCAAACAGGGACACTTGAGTCTATCCCTTCCGTTGTCATTCACATATACCAAAAACAGTACAGGTCCTAGGACTGACCCTTGTGGAACCCCACTCGTCACAGGTGCCCACTCTGACACCTCGTCACGTACCATGACTCGTTGTTGCCTCCTGTCAGATATTCTCTGATACAGTGGTGTGTGTGTGTGTGTGTGTGTGTGTGTGTGTGTGTGTGTGTGTGTGTGTGTGTGTGTGTGTGTGTGTGTTGTTGCGCTCTAGCGTTTAGAAAATACCGCAAGAATCTACATAATATCAGAATCTAATTTTATTGTGAATAACGTCACTGGATATGTTTTTTGTACGACTTCAATTAACATGTGATTCAGCGCATATGTTATTTCCGTTCTGCCTGTGCTCAATTCATTTGATCGAAATTTGCCTTATCACTGAAGGTGCAATCTGTACGATTATTGGAGGTTTGTGAACTCTATATGAGGAAAGCGAGCTATCAGACGCAATATGCACATTCTTTAGCACGGATTAGACGTATCTTAGCACAGATTGCATACATCTTAGGCCAAATTACATTTATCTTAGCAAAGATTACACATGCCTCAGAACAAATTACAAACTGCAGTTCAAATGAATGCTGTCTATTTCGAGTAGTTACTAATATTAGACAGAATCGGTATGTATCATACGAAAATCGTAAATTCGAAAAAACTTAATTACAGGTGATTATTTAATTCACGACTATAAGCATTATGCTTACTCTGATGAATGTGTAACCTCGGTCTCTAATTGTCCAGTCAGGATCTTCTTCTCTATCTCTTTCTAATTCAGAATTTTGCAAACAATATCTGTAATCGTAGTTATACATTCACTGAAATTCCGTAAAAACTCTTGCACACCGAAAAAATATTAAATATCCTCGTGCATTTATTACCATATGACAAGGAAGAATACTATATATTAATTTATCTCATGCATTACTAGAATATACAATATGATAAAACCAAATACAGTGCAAATGCAGGACACTTACAATTTTCAATTTTTTTTTTGGGTTCTAAATAAAAATACTTACCAGCATCATCACCTCTGACAATTTGCATAACCTTGCATGAGGCGAGTAGCAACCTCAATTTATCAGCACTCATGAATAAAATTTCATTGCCCTTTAAAAGTCTAAAACAATATTCACTTTTAATTTACTTTTTTTTTTATCTAAAAATGTCATCAGTCATGACCAAGTAAGAGTGCACATTATAATTCTGGTAGCCTGAGCCTTCAGCAAAATTCCTGACCAGTCACATAAACAACGAGATCATTACTTGGAAAAGAAATACTTCTGCCTCCATTATCAGCTCTCAAAGCCTCGCCATTATTTCAACAATGGAACCTTTCAGCCATGATTTAGGTACACCAAGAGGTTTTTCATTCCAGTCACACTTTTGTGCCCCCATAGTCTAGTTCAAGTTACAATGGAAAAACAATAAAGATAAATGCAGCCCTTCTAGAGAAACAATAGGGTACCGCCGTCCTAAACACTGCTGCATTAGTATAGAAGTGTGTTGTGCGTTTCATGCAGAGCTGTACAAGCTAAAATGTTTTCATCCTAACTCATAGATATGTTGTTATAAACAAACATAATAAGAATATTTTTTATAATTTTCCCACAAATGCCTTGACAACGTTATCTAATCTTGCTAAATTATACTTAAAATAATAGAGTTAAAAATGCTTAACATCACTAATCTGAGTTTCAATATATATATATATATATATATATATATATATATATATATATTGTCCGCCTCAAGAGGCCACACAGTGTACATATCACCTTACCAACTGAGTCATCGATCCTACAAACAACATGAGTCTAGCGAACTAGGCTTGTTTCATGTTGGAGGACTCAACGTCTATATAGCAATGTTGCACCAACACATCCATAGAATTTAGCAATTTTAATGCGCACATTAAAACTGTGTGTGTGTTGTGTACTCACCAAATTGTTGTTGCAGGGGTCGAGACTTAGCTCCTGGCCCCGCCTCTTAACTGACCGCTACTAGGTCCCTCTCTTCCTGCTCCATGAGCTTTATCATACCTCTTCTTAAAGCTATGAATAAATCCTTCCTCCACTACACGTTCCAAACTATTCCACTTCCTGACCACTTTGTGACTGAAGAAATACTTCCTAAACATCCCTGTGATTCATCTGAGTTTTCAACTTCCAACTGTGTCCCCTTGTGGCTGTGTCCCATCTCTGGAACATTCTGTCTCTGTCCACCTTGTCTATTCCTCTCAGTATTTTATTTGTCGTTATCATGTTCCCTCTATCTCCCTGTCCTCCAGTTTCGTCAGGTTGATTTCCCTTAACCTCTCCTGGTAAGACATACCCCTTAGCTCCGGGACTAGTCTTGTTGCAAACCTTTGCACTTTCTCTAGTTTCTTTACGTGCTTGGCTATGTGTGGGTTCCAAACTGGTGCTGCATACTCCAATATGGGCCTAACGTACACAGTGTACAAGGGGCCTGAACGATTCCTTATTAAGATGTCGGAATGCTGTGCTTAGGTTTGCTAGGCGCCCGTATGCTGCTTATTTGGTTGATTTTTGCCTCAGGAGATGTGCCTGGTGTTATACTCACCCCAAGATCTTTTTCCTTGAGTGAGGTTTGTAGTCTCTGGCCCCCTAGACTGTACTCCGTCTGTGGTCTTCTTTGTCCTTCCCCAATCTTCATGACTTTGCACTTGGTGGGGTTGAACTCCAGTAGCCAATTGATGGACCAGGCTTGCAGCCTGTCCAGATCCCTTTGTAGTTCTGCCTGGTCCTCGTCCGATTGAATTCTTCTCATCAACTTCACATCATCTGCAAACAGGGACACTTCGGAGTCTATTCCTTCCGTCAGCGTTCACAAATACAAGAAACAGCACCGGTCCTAGGACTGACCCCTGTGGAACCCCGCTCGTCACCGGCGCCCACTCTGACACCTCGCGCGTGTGTGTGTGTGTGTGTGTGTGTGTGTCTGTCTGGACGAGCTTGAGCGCAGAGCATCATTAATTTTCCTTTTCACTTTGAGTATATTTTTAATTATACAACAAAGGGAAAATGATATGATTTATTTTATTTAATTATACAGTTATTAGAATTTTCTTTTAAAATATCCTGTTTCTTTTTTTCTTAATATTATACTAATTTATTGTTGATTCTCGCCTCTGCAAGTATATTATTTCGGAAAAAATGTATATATTATGCCATAACATTTATGTTGTGAGTATACACCTATGTATATATATATATATATATATATATATATATATATATATATATATATATATATATATATATATATATATATATATATATGTCACTGATATTTTAACCTTCATATGTAATAAACTTGTTTTTAATGTGTTGGTAATTTTAAAAATATACAGATATGTTTTGGATGATAACTTTTTCTGAATAAGTGTTGCAATGTATATATAATTTTTATAACCATTGAGTACATATTTATTCCACTTTTTTCCAAAATATGGATATGCATTCTATATGTTTGCAAGAGACTGTGTGGTATTGAACTGCGGTATTCTGTTAAGAAATGTACTTGTTCAGGTGAACAGAGTACATGAATTATCCTGTACAACTGTGATATATGTCACAGTGAACATTATTATTAATAAATATGAATTATCTTCTCCCCTTCCTTCTTCCCCTTCTAAAAGATTGTGCAATGGGAATAGGTGATGTTATATTATGAGTATAGAGTGCACAATAAACTAGACACTTAGACGGTTAAATTTAAAACTAACATTAGTGTTAGCTAATGCATCCTAGAGAGAAGTAACAGAGCAAAAACTCCAACACTAAGTCTCATTCCACACTAACCCACCCACCAGCAAGCGCGTCCGCCCACATACGCTCACCTGCTCGCTGGTTAGGTCGCCTGCAACGACACACACCAGGGACGACTTCCAGTTACAGCGCTGTTGTCTGCACAGTGAGTTCACCCCTACTGTAGGGAAAGTTAATTTGTGGTGGTAGTTGTGAGGTGGTTATTTGTTTACAATCGTGTCATTACGATTTCGTGAGTCGTGGTGGTGATGTTTGTGGTAGTTGTGATGGTGAGAGTTGTAGTGGATGTGGTGGTGATGCTTCTGGTGGTTATGGATGTTACGGTGGTGGTGGTTGTGGTAGGTATAGTAGTTATAGTTGTGGTGATGGAAGCAGTGGTGCACTGTGCGGTACATCATGAAAACGTCACTCAAGTAACTTGTTGATCACTCACCCACCTTGCAAAGCCACATCCGTGAAGTGTTGATGTGCCTGGCAACCAGCTCACCTTACCCCACCCCGCCCACCTTCCCTCCACCCCGTCCACTTTATTCCACATCAAACCCGCCTTTCCTCCGCCACACACCTTCCCCACACCGCTCACCTTCCTCACGCCACACCCTTCCCCACACCGCTCACCTTCCTCCGCCACACACCTTCCCCACACCGCTCACCTTCTACACATCGTCCATCATCTCTCACCATGCAGTCCTCAAGAGTTTAGAATAATCTACTCACTTTAAGTGCAAAACATTTGGCAACCACAATCACCACCACAACTCATCACCACCACCACTACCACCATCGCCACCACTAACTATCCATTACCTCTACTTCCACCGTCATACGCCTCTATCCCTACCATCACAATCAACACCATGACCACTATCACCACCCTTTCACCATCAGCACCATTAGCACAATCACCATCATCTCCACTACTACCACCATCATCACCATTACCACCATCACCACAGCTGCCATGTTCCAACAACCAATAACAATGGACGGTCGTTTTCTATATTGTCAGGTGATTTATGTTAGAGTGATTCGATGGGCGCTGACCACAACCTTTGTCCCCTTCCCTCTCCCTCTCCCTTCCCCATACTTTCCTCTCACACCACTCCCCCTCCCTCCCTTTAAAACCACCCTTTCCCATTACGCCACTTCCCTCTCCTTACGTCAACTCCTCCCCTCCCCTCATACTATTCCTCACACCACCCTTTCTTTCATCCTATTCTCTTCCCCCTCACTCTAACTCCCTCTTCCCGCAACAATCACCATTCCCTTCACAGAACCCCTCTCCCCTCATCTCTTTCTCTCCCGAAACTTTCTTTACCTCACCCCTCTCTCCCCACTTTCTCTTTTCACTTTACCCTTCTCTTTCTCCTTCACACTCACTTTCTCCCCTCTATTTCTTAACCATTTTACCTCACCACTCCCTTTCCTCTCCTTCAGTCCGAATTCTCCATCCTCTCACTTAACCCTCTTCATTTTTATCAACCTCTTTTCTGATAAAAACCCCTCCCATAACTCCCACCATAATGTTCTCCCACAACTTCCACCACAACTCCTCCCACACCCCTTTCTTTTCCATAACTTCTATGACTAGCCCTTCTTCACAACCCTCTCCCAAAACTCCCCTCCATAATTCCCCTCTCGTAATGTTCTTTCTTATCCTGTGTTCATCTTGCCAGACAGCTGCTGTGACCCTCCAGGGACGATACTGTTATCCTTCCCAGGAGATAACCTCGTCTAGACCAAAGGGTCTTCCATTATCTATCCCTATATGCTACCCGGCATCCTCGCCCTCCTCTACCCTATCCTTCCCTCCCTTCGTGCCTCTTCTCCCTCCCTCTATTCTTTTCCTCTCTTTCATCCTTTCTCCATCACACTCCTCCCTCTCTCCCTTTCACCTGCTACCCCGGTATTCTTACCTCCTAACAAGTAACTGTAGACCTGCCTGCTAACAACTGATTGCACACTTGCTTCCTAACAAGTGATAAGCACCAAAATATTCTATATTTAGATTACATTGTTTATTATTTATTTGTTCATTACAAACTTTTAGACCTTTTTTAAGCTATAATTATATGGTCACATTTGCTTAATGCTATTGCGCAAAATTTGCTTAAATTACGTCTTGATTTTAATCTTCCAATGCACCGTTGATTTTGTCATAGTGGTGCAGAAGCTAAACGAGAGAGGATATTCCTACTTTAAAGTCATGTCTTCTTGAGCTGTATAGCTCATGCGTTTCTAAGAAAATATTAAGATGATTTTTTTCCGAAGACTGTTATGTGTGTTGATAGCGATACTTGTCTGTTGGCTTTTATCATCACTCGGTTGCCTTCTTTGCAAAGTGGGGCTACGTCTGCTAGCTTTAACGCCTACTAAATCTCTCCTGAATTCAAATTCTTTCTCCGTTCTAGAAGTAATTTGCATATCTCTATAAATATAGCATTCCATAAGCGGGGCTCAGGAGCCGACAGTATAGGCATATTGTAAATTTCTTTTACGAGGTTTGTAGTTGTACTAATATAAGATATATAATTCTCAGAGACTAGTCTTGTAACAAATCTCTTGACTATCTATAATTTTTGAACATATGTTATTAATGGGAGACTTTATGCTGATGCTGCGTAATCAATGAAAGTCTGACTATCATTCGTCGTTTATAAGTTTTCCATACGCGTGAATGCTGCAACATATACCCGTTGTGCTCTTTGGGGATCTGACATAAAATGCTGCAGCTAAGCACTGTGATTACGGTGTGACTAACATTATATTTGATTATTCGCATAGCTGGTCATACTGTAGTGAAGCCAGTCATTGGGTATAAACCGCCATGTGGTGGTCGATGATTATATAATTAATTTTCCTTAACACAGATTTCATCTTTACATTTTCAACTCATTTCAGAGCTTTATGTTAGTTGTGATACAGTGTACAACCCTCTGGATGCAACCGACAGCAGTTTATTAATACTCAGGTGCCTATTTACTGATAGGTGAGTCAGGAACAAAGGATGTATGTACCCACACGTTTCATCCATTTTAATAATTGAACTTTTGACTTTTATTATTGTAAGATAAATTTGAACTACAAATTTTACCGTATTTCATCGTTATTTGTATTCTCTTATTTTACCTACTACACTAGCAGGCAAGTAAAATAGCTGCTTTTAACGTATCGGTTTATATTCAATCAAGAGTTCACCTACTTTTTAGCATTGCTACCACCGAAATACTGTGTATATTTTATTCTATTTTAAGGCGGCACCAAGTTTCTCAGTTCAGCACACTGGAATCTGAAGAGTTAAATTTGTTAAGCACACGGATCCTTCAGTCTGTTATATAGACTTGTGTTGTTCTTAATAAGTCTAGTGACTTGCCTCCGTCTTTCACACGTTACTTTTGTAACTATGATATCAGTGTAAACTGTGTTGCATCTGGTTGCGTGACTAACTCCATCACTGGCTGTATACATGATCAATTTAATCTGAATATTAATCAAACATGCACTTGAACAGTATGTCCAAAGTTTACATAAATTAAAGATAAAATTTACCCTTTTTATATATGACTTATGATTTCATATTTTTTATTATAGTATATAATAAAAGCATTCGATCCTTTTCACAGAACTATGATAAGAGTTCTTGGGTCCATGGAGATTTTTTTGCCTTTGGCATTTTGCTTTCTACGGCCGAATGGACTAATTCACAAAGCATGATGTCCAAGCTTGTAAAGTGACAAACGCAATTACACGAGAGTGGAGGTGGAGATGAAGAGAACAAGCGAAAATTAAATAAACAACGACGGTTTCGAGGACGATATATCAAGAGAAGGACGGAGAAGAGAAGAGGCAATCGGCAAGAGAGAAAGGTAAGGGGCAATACTTGTTAGTTATGGATCTACTCAGCGTGTCGTTAAATCATTTGAGATGATCAAGGAAGGTTGTGTTGAAACTCTGCTTAATATTAGGTTTGTATGACCACTTTGTGCCCAGCTCTTGTGTGGTGAGGCGGACTCATATACGGTTAGGCAGAGAGTCGGTACTGCTGGGTGAGGCAGACTATGTACACTCCTATCTTGAAATAGTCAGGTACGCACCTCATGCCTCTTCGTTACCTGCTCTCTCTCGACCACACGTGCCTATGCTTAAGATGCTCTGTAGTCTTGAAAATGAGCTGGATCTAAAAGCGAAATATTGTCTCGATAAAGGTTTCTATTCCATCAAAGTGCATTTTAATTATTATTATTATTATTATTATTATTATTATTATTATTATTATTATTATTATAAAAATAATAGTAATAACATTATTATTATTATTATTATTATTATTATTATTATTATTATTATTATTATTATTATTATTATTTTTAGTTTTAACTACATCCGTTCGTTATTTTCTTCCTCAAAAGACCCGCAACATATCAAGGTATCAATAATTCCTCCTACAGCCGCCACATATATCATCACCAGCTATCACTGATAAGGTGCAGCAACTGCAGAAGGAATCCAGAGATTCTTTAGAAAGAACCTGGGGTAATTTGCTGCCCAAACGCCTCGTGAGAGAAGACATGTTTCTCGTTTTAATTTGAGATTTCTAAGAGGACAAACGCACTGGTATCACAATATCTTGACTTAAGGTGAAATGTCCAGGTTGAAGCCAAAAATGAAAAGAATCGGAAAAGATGAAAATGGTTTAATTCAGCAGCGATAAGATCAGTGTTAATGAAGTTTCTGTAAGAGGTTAAAAACTAAATTAAATGATTTATTAACTACATTTTGCCGGTGGAGAGTGTATATATATATATATATATATATATATATATATATATATATATATATATATATATATATATATATATATATATATCTTTCTTTCAACACGTCGGCCGTTTCCCACTGAGGCGGGGTGGCCCAATAGGAAAAATGAAAGTTTCTCCTTTTACATTTAGTAATATATGCCGGGAGCCCCTTGCTCCCGCCCGGCATTTTAGTCGCCCTTACGACACGCATGGCTTACGGAGGAAGAATTCTATTCCACTTCCCCATGGACATTATATATATATATATATATATATATATATATATATATATATATATATATATATATATATATATATATATATATATATATATATATATATATATATAAATATATAATATTTTTATTAACACATCGCCATGTCCCACCAAGGCAGGGTGGCCGAAAAGAATTGTTTTCACCATTATTCACTCCATCACTGTCTTGCCAGAGGCGTGCAGTTATAAAACTGCAACATTAACACCCTCCTTCTATTGTGTGGGTCTTGGGAGAGATAAGTAGGTTGTCAAAGACACTCCTTGTAGGATGGTTACGGTATATTTACAGTCTGTGAGGAGAGAGCCCAGCCACGTCTGTTCAGCTTGTAGGTCTACCACTTGTAGAGTGTGCGCCTATGCGTCGCTATGCACATGCGCTCAGCCTCTGACGTCAGCGGGTATCGTGACGTCACATGCAAAGGACCAGCTGTATAAACTAAGATGAATGCTAATACACTACACAAGTGAATATATAATACTGACACGACACTTCGAGTGCCGGCACTGTACTTCCCATCTCCAGGAATCAAGTCCGGCCTGCCGGTTTTCCTGAATCTCTTCACAAATGTTACCTTGCTTACCTCCAACAGCACGTCAAATCCTAAGAACCATTTGCCTCCATTTGCTTCAATTTAACACGAGCACGCAAGCTTGCTGGAAGTCCAAGCCCTCGCACACAAAACCTCCTTTACCCCTCCCTCCAACCTTTCCTAGGCTGACCCCTACCCTGACATCCCTCCACTACAGATTTATACACTCTCGAAGTCATTCTATTTCGTTCCATCCATTCTACGTGTCCAAACCATCTCAATAACCCCTCCTCAGCTCTCTGGATAATAGTTTTGGTAATCCAAACCTACGGATTCTCTGCATTATATTCACATCACACATTGCCCTCAGACATGACATCTCCACTGCCCTCCAGCCTTCACCTTGTTGCAACATTCACAACCCATGCTTTCACACCCATACAAAGAGCGTTGGTATATATATATTTATATATGCAATAAGATCACAGAATACAGAACAACCACTGCAATAATGTAGAAATTTATAGCTTTGAACCAAACCTAACTTATAAACCTCTCTAACCTAACTTAAATTAACTTACTTTTTACCAAAATTTTCCTATATATATTATAGTTCAGTTTAAATTTATTTAATATTGCTTAAAATTAATGATTTATATTTTTTCGTTACGATTAAGGCAAAAATAACACTCTACGTATTCGATAGAAAAGACCCTTTCATTTTAGACCTAACTCGCGAATAAGCCAATGGCAGATTGGCTGATCTGTCACACTGATTGCAGAAACGGGGAGAATGAGTTAAAACAGTGGGAGAACAGATGGTGGAAGAGGGGGATAAAAACAGTAGGGAGGAGGAGCTGTTTGGGAGGGATAGTATGGAAAATGATGCTGGAATGCGCGAGGGCAAACACAAAGCAAGGAGGGAAATATAAAAAACATTATTGTTTGTAATATATTGTAAGTATACAACATAATTAGAATAAATTGTCATTTAATCACCAAGATTCTCTGACTTAAAATTCGTATTGTTGGAAGACACCAGGTGTTAAAGAGAAAATACATCCAAAATTTAACTGGCCATGCCCAGGCCTTCATAGAACATATTTAATTTTGGATGCGCTTTTCAATAGCATTTACTACAATGTCTCACTATACAAAGCAGTTTTATATGAGATCTGACTGACTGTGATCATTTTCTCTAGTTACGTAAAAACTGTAATACTTTATACACCTAATCGATACCTTATCTGATTGAGATATCATACTGCATTTTTGCTACACTTAGAAAAAAGGTACGCATGAATTGATATATACAATATATATAATATATATATATATATATATATATATATATATATATATATATATATATATATATATATATATAACGAGGTTAAAATAAATCTCATACATCTTAATTTATTCATATGTAGTGCCAAACCCGTGCGGATCGCTCACATCTAGGCTTCACCAAACGTTTCAACAATATATGAACACAATGTTTTCTAAAGCTGCAAATTCTTTAAAGTCAACAGGAATATTGTTAGTATAAATAAAATTGTTAATATATTAACACACACACTAACTGTTAATATCAAGAGAAGTCTTCATAAATAGAGAACATTACATGAGAAATTACCATTTCAAAGTTATTCGACTCTTTGATGGAGAGATTTTAAAACTGATTTAGTATACGCTGAGTGGTAATAAAATGCTTATTTTATTCATAGGCAAAATCCATCGACAACATAAAAAATATCTCCATTTATCAATCTTGTAGGAAGCGCGAGAGTGTTGCAACCTAATAACAGATACAGCACAGACAATCATTGTAAATTTTTTTTTTTTTTTTTTGCAGTGACTCTCTGTCGAAAAACTAAACTTATCAGTATACCTTGGGAAGAAAGAAACTAAACAAGCTGTTTATTATATATATATATATATATATATATATATATATATATATATATATATATATATATATATATTTTGTGTGCCGATTAGGTAAAACTGGTCAATTAGAAGAACTCATTTAAAATTATATATATATATATATATATATATATATATATATATATATATATATATATATATATATATATATATATTTCGTGCCGATTAGGTAAAACTTGCGATTTTGGCTTAAATGGCAACGCTCACCTTGCCAAAGGACAGATAAAATTTGTGGGCAATTTTCGCCAAAATCATTCTGAAATAACGAAAAATATATTTCATTGTATTTGTTTATTATTAAATTAATGTTAACGTATCTAAAATATATTTGGGGTTAGGCTAAATTAAATTGCATTTGTTGTAATAAGGTTAGGTAGGTTTTCAAAGTTTCTCTTGGTACAAAATTAAAAATTCTTACATTAACATAAATGAAAAAAATATTCTTTTTAAAAGTATAAAGAAAATTTTAGAAAGGACTTAATTTTTTGATGAGTTCTTGCTAATTGACCAGTTTTTACCTAATCGGCACGACATATATATGTATATATATATATATATATATATATATATATATATATATATATATATATATATATATATATATATATATATATATATATATATATATATAGAAAAAATACAATGGGGAGTAAAACAACATAGATAACAACTCAGAGCTACATGTCAAATACTTCGTCCAACTCCCCGGCAGGGGCCCGTGCCCAGAATACTGCGGGATTTCCCCCCCTGGATCGCAACACTGAGTTCTGAAAGAGGAAGCTGGTCGCCCTTTTGGTCCTTGGTTTCTATGATGAGCCACCCAGCTCCTTGAGAAACTTTAGAGCACACTTGCCCCATGCCCATGGGCTCCGACCCTATTGGGATGAAGATAGCAAGAGGGGAAAGGGCTTCATATTTGCGGGTCTTCTGGATCTCCCTGTGGCTGGCAGCTTTCCCCCCCTTCGGCTAAGGAGTGTGGCAGGTAGGTGTCTGCCAATTTGGGAGCACGGTGTAGTCCCAAGCAATCTGTTTTCCCATCCTTCCAGGGTAGCATGGTGGCTCCACGGACGCTTTTGACTTCCATCAGACCTCGACTGGGGTTCCCGTTGAGCTGGGCAACGGGCTGTGTGAGGCTTTCTTTATGATGTCATTGACCTCCTCATTTTCTAGCATACTTCCCCCTTTTATGTGTGACACACTAGACCATGAAGTCCGAATTGATAGCCGTCGCCCTGCCCAAATACACCTATGTTCGGTGAGTATGGGGGCGGGTAGGCGAAGAGCACAACCGAATGGCCTGTTATCGAGTGCCCAAAAGGAATTGGGAACAGAAGAAGGAAATCTCCTGAGGTGGTGCCCTCACCGCTAGGAGACGAGCTTTGTCCTTTCCTGAAGCGTTGGTGAGCATTGTGTTGGAAATTTTTCCATGATCGTTTGTCCCAGTGGGACTGTTTGTGCTCTTTGGGAGGAGCTGGTCTACTGGAGGAGTCTGCCATGATGTCCCACTGCACTGCCTTCAATGAACTTGGGGGCTTGAGCTCCCACCACACCTCTCAAACGTTCAGGGACAATCCTCTTGACTAATCCACAGGAGGCCAAACACGATGACAGAAATGGGTAACGCTACATGCCTTGCTTTGCGCACCCCTATACCTCCCAGTCGCACTGGGAGGGTTGCCTCTCCCATTGCTGATCCTCTAGGACAGATTCAGGCCTTCTTAGGTTGATCTCAGGGTGCGTCATACTCGTCAAGTGTTGGGTTTTCAAAAAAGGGTGCGCACCTCAAAAGTAAGTGAGTCTTGGCATAGTAAGACACCTTGTGGAGATACAGGGCATCATGGGCATCAAGATCACTTATTCTCTCCCCATTCTTTTCAGGTCATTCACTTTGTCCTTGAGGACAGTGTCGATGGCGTGGTGACCCAGCGGTGCTCCCGGAGGGTACTGTTGGATGGAGTTATAGTAGTGACTTCTGGGAGGATTGTTTGCACCGCATTGATTATTTCCTGATTTGTTGTGATAATTTCACACTTTGAGGGATTAAGGATGAGTCCTAAGGCTTCTCCCTGTGTCTTCACCCGTTGTAGGTCCTCTAACAAGGACCCCCCAGTACCTGCCAGAGTGCCATCATCCAGGTACCAGATGTTGACCCTCGCTGCATAGGCTGGAAGTTATTCTCTTACTGCCAAACAGAAGAGAAGTGGGCGAGTGGATCACCCTGCTGAACACCCTCAGATGAGGAATTTCATTTTCCCCCAAACAAAAAGAGTCGAGGGGTTTGCTGTGCCAGCTGAAATGAAGGGAAAGAGACTGGGGAACCGCCTGAACGGCTGGCAAGACCACATTCTCTTCACCATATTAAAGGCATTTCTAAGTCAAGTTTGACTACGGCCTTGTCTTCTGATAGGTCCCTGATGTGGCCCTTGCCGCATGAGCTGCGGCTTCACTGCCTTGAGGGACCCCAAAGCCCAGTTGGTGTGGCTGGAGTAAACTGGCAGCTTCTAGGCGAATGTTTCTTACTGCTGCTTTGGCAACTAGACGGCGAAGGGGTTACCAACAGCAATGGGTCTGATTCCCCCATCCTTTTCTTCAAAGCGCATAATGAGGCTCCAAAAAAGAAAGGTTTAATTTCTTCTGGGTTTCCCCCGCAGGCAGTTGTTGAAAAAAGTTGTTAATTCGGTGAGGAGAATTGATGCAGATGCTCCGAGTACTGGATTTACCATCTCTTTGAGGTGTTGTGGTCGAATTCCAGTGTAACCTCCTGCAGATCCTGTTGGAAATGACACTATCGCCTTATACACTTCTGATTCTGGCAAAATTAATTGTTCAGTGAGGGGGTCCCCTTTTCCAGGGTTGTTGTTGATGGCTATGGTGTCCCTTGTTGGATGCTTGTCTCTTAGTGCTTGAGCTGTGGCCTCATCTTTGGGACCCACAGTGTCGTCACTTTAATTATTCTGATTGCTCCCACTGTGTTGCCGATTAGGTAAAACTGGTCAATTAGCAAGAACTCATCTAAAATTAAGTTCTTTCTAAAATTTTCTTTAAGTTTAAAGACATATTTTTTTCATTTATGTTAGTGTAAGAATTTATAATTTTGTACCAAGAGAAACTTTGAAAACCTACCTAACCATTACAACAAGCGCAATTTAATTTAGCCTAACCCACTAAATATATTTTAGATACGTTAACATTAATTAATAATAAACAAACACAATGAAATATATTTTTTCGTTATGTTCAAATGATTTTGGCAATTATTGCATACACAAATTTTCACTTGTCTTATATGGCAAGGTGAGCGGTATTTGCCAAAACGTTTTATAATGGCACGACATATATATATATATATATATATATGTCTGCCAAATAAACTTCAATTACAAGAACTCATCTAAAATTTAAATCCTTTCCAAAATTTTCTTTATACGTTTAAAGATATATTTTTAGGCTTCCTCAACTTATTAACTCATTTCAAAACTTTTTCTTATTTTCAACAAAATTTGCTGATAACATCTCACCCCCCTCTCATCTGCCCTTTTTACATTGCTTCACCACTCTTTTAACCTCTCTTTTTTCTCTCCATATACTCTTCCCTCCTTTCATCACTTCTACTTTGTAAAACCTCCATATCTAACTTTTTCTCCCCCTTCTACTCTCTTTTATCATTCCACCAATCGCTCCTCTTCCCTCCCGCACCCACTCGCCTGTAACCACAAACTTCTGCTAACACTTAACACTACATTTTAAATCTACCCCATACATCTTCAATTGCCCCACACTCTCACTAGCCCATCTATCCTCCAATAGGTTTATATCTTACCCTAACTGCCTCCTCTTTTTGTTTATAAACCTTCACCTCTCTTACTTACTGATTCTATTTTCCTTGTATCCCATCTACCTTTTACTCCCACTGTAGCTATAACTAAAAAGGGATCTATATATCTGTGGCCCCTCTATAAACATGTACATCCTGAAGTCTACTCAACAGTCTTTTATCCACCAATACATAGTCCAACAAACACTGTCATTACCCCTCATCATATCTTGTATACTTATTTATCCTCTTTTTCTTAAAATATTATTACCTATAACTAAACCCCTTTCTTTTAAAAGTTCAATCAAAGGGCTCCCATTATCATTTACACCTGGCACCCCAAACTTACCTACTACACCCTCTCTGCATGTTTCTCCCACTTTAGCATTTAGGTCCCCTACCACAATTACTCTCTCATTTGGTTCAAAGTTCCTATACATTCGCTTAACATCTCCCAAAATTTTCTCTCTCCTCTCACTCCTCTCTTCTCCAGGTGCTACACGCTTATTATGACCCACTTTTCGCATCCGACCCTTATTTTAATCCCATAATCCTTGTTTACACATTCATATTCCCTCTTTCCATCTATAACTGATCCTTCAATATTGCTCCCCTTCCAGTTAACTCTCCAGATACTCCTGACTTAATCCTATTTATTTCTTCCCCTGAAACTCGCCTACCCCCTTCAGCTTTGTTTCGCTTAGGGCCAGGACATCCAACTTCTTTTCATAAAATCGGCAATCATCTCTTTCTTATCATCCGCACCATCCACGCACATTCAGAAACCCAGTTTTATAAATTTTTTCTTCTTCTCTTTTTAGTAGATTTGTACGGGGGAAAGGGGTTACTACCCATTGCTCCCGGCATCTTAGTCGCCTCATACGACACGCAGTTACGGAGGAAAGATTTTTTTCCACTTCCCCATGGACAATAGAGAAAATAAAAAGAACAAGAGCTATTAAAAAAAGAAGAAAAACCTAGATGTGTGTATGTATATATATGCATGTGTATGCCAGTGTAGTGTGACCTAAAGTGTAAGTGAAGTAGTTAGATATACCTGTTTCCAGCGTGTTTATGTGACAGAAAAAAGACACCCAATCCTACCATCATGTAAAACAGTTTCAGGTTTATGTTTCACATCACCTCAGGAGGTAGTACCCCCCTGGGTGGTTGCTGTCTACCAACCTACTACCTGTATATATATATATATATATATATATATATATATATATATATATATATATATATATATATATATATATATATATATATATATATATATATATATTGCCATCTTTATATCAACAATGTATCTCTTAAACTTTTTAATATTTTTAATAAAATATCCTATTGGTAAAAAAGATGGGGTGGTAGGAGAAGTGGAATATTCAAATGGCATCAAAGAAATCCAAATATTCTTCCTTTAAGCCTTTTATCCACTTCTCCGAGGCTATGTCCCTCAATATATATATATATATATATATATATATATATATATATATATATATATATATATATATATATATATATAATATTATTTTCAAAAAAATCGATCTGAACAAGCGTGCAAGATGAAAACCCATTTCAACTCCACCCATGGTTGTTTTGTGTGTGTATATATATAAAATATATATATATATATATATATATATATATATATATATATATATATATATATATATATATATATTATATATATATATATATATATATATATATATATATATATATATAATGTAGAGAGGTACCACCTCCTGAACTGGGGACCCTCATCCTCAGAAAAAAGAATAAACTTACTTAGGAAAACTTGAGATTCTTCCCAGAGCGTTTGAATATTTTCTTTTCCTACCACCCCCCTATATTCTATATTCTATGTGGACTTTTTTAACGACAAAAGTACATCAATATAAATATCAACAAAAAAAACAAAAGGAAGAGAACAACATAAATATAGACAAAAATACAAAAGGAAGTGGAACAACATAAATAACATCTCAGGCCTATATCCAAATACTTCATCTAGCTCCCTGGATCCAACACTTTTAGTCTAAAAGGAAGCTGGCAGCTCTGTGATCCTTGGTTTCTATGATGAGTTTTCATCCACTCTCTGAGGAACTTCAGAGCACACTTGCCCTTCTACCCTTCCAGGGTAGCATAGTGATTCCATCTGGCGCTTTTTTTACTTCCGTCAGACCTCAGTATTTGGGGTTCCCGAATATTTATATAATGTTTCAAAACAGTTCAAATCATCAATTACAAGTTACAAGTTCAAATTTCCTTATAAAAATAAGGCATTTGATCCGTTATATGATCAGATTATTATAACGTTTCAAGGACTAATGGTCATTTAGATAAGAAATATCATGTCAGAGAACTATTCATCAACTAATGAAGCAACAGATCAAAACCATAAGTGGCGATGAACAATAGATAATATCACAACCTAATAATGAGACAAAAGAGAATCGTAAGCGAGAAAAGACACAAAAAAAGAATCATAAGCAATCATTGAGACAGAAGATAGTCATAAGTTATGAGCGTTTATAGGGGCCAGCACCCCCCAAAGGGTTAATATGTACTGATAAAGCAGAAACGAATTGAGCACTGCAGCTGCTGGGATTGCACGGTTCCCATGCATTTATTTGCTAGGAAATTTTATATTGCAATCTACACAGAAAATTTATCTCAAAAACTGCTTGAATAATAATATATTTAGGTTATAAATGCCAATATAAAGTCTGATCACCATTACAAGGCGAAGAAAATTCAAGAGTATTTACAAAAGTTACTAGAGTTTGAATATCCATCCTTAAATGTTGACCCTGGTTTCGACCAGATATGAATGAAATAAAAGTTTTTGTGTAATAAATGAAAAAAAAATTACAGGAGGCGTAGGTGTGAAAACAATATTTCGATGCTGTT